>OMKK01084269.1:0-19697 GCA_900302305.1 Polymixia japonica
GGTACATACAGTGAACTGTTTGGACCGCCATGTTCACACCTTTCCAGAGAGAGTGGCCCTTATCTGGGAGAGAGATGAACCAGGGTCAGAGGTCAAGGTCACCTACAGGTTAGCAGGTTTGCTTAGTATGCAGCTGTTTGTGTGTGTGTGTGTGTGTGTGTGTGTGTGTGTGTGTGTGTGTGTGTGTGTGTATTGCATTGATATCAACATTATTTCATGTTTCATTCAGGTCACCTACTGTATGTTGACATATTGACATATTTTTCTATAGACAGTTACTGGAAATGACATGCCGCCTGGGAAACTTGTTAAGGAGGCGTGGTGTGAAAAGGGGGGACTGCGTCACCCTCTACATGCCCCCTTGCCCCCTGGCTGTGGCGTCCATGTTGGCCTGTGCCCGTATTGGAGCCGTCCACAATGTGGTGTTTGCAGGGTTCAGTGCAGAGGCCCTTGCAGACCGCATACGAGATGGTGAGGCTCAGATGATGCGACTGACCTGCAAATACTGTCCTGTTTGAGAGAACAGAAAGGATGGTAATGCCCAAAGGTTTCTTAGTGAGGAGCGTTGTGTCTAGAAACAGATACTACACATGCCTCTACTAGCTTGAGACTATCGGTGTCAGTTCAGTCTGACTTTAACCAGTTGCCACAGGATAGGTTCTTGAATAGGAGGGGCTTACGATGGGATGGTTCACTGATAATAGCTTCTGTATGCTTCCTGGGTGTCCTAGGAGTCAGCAGGGAATACTGATTGGTCGGATCAGAGTCGTGGATTATCTGATTTGCTGGGTCAAAAGGTTATGATTGGCCCCTGACCTTGCTCACAGGCAGAATTCGTTGTTAGAGCTTTCTCTTTACCCCATGGAACAGGGGTCAGGTCTTTCTAATTGATGGCTTTGTGGTATAATCAAAATAAAGTCAGGTTCCATCTTTTTATCTGTCATTGACTATTCTGGCTCACATAAATGTGGTTTGTAAGATCAGGTTTCTAACTCAGGCTTACAGGGTCACAACATTTGTACAGAATTTTAAGTTAATGTTAATGAATATTAAAGTGAATGAAATGGGTGAACATAAAACCAGCAGTATCAATGTAGTTCATCACCAAAAAATGGAGACCCAAAGAGTCTTGTTGTTTAGTTTGCAAAAAACTACCTCACCAGTCTGATTTAATTTCCTACCCATGTTATTTCAAGCCCAGTCCAGCATAGTCATCACAGTAAACCAAGGTGTAAGGGGAGGTAAGGTCGCTGAGCTGAAGAAGACCGTGGACAAGGCAGTCCAGAGCTGCCCCGCAGTGCAGCAGGTGTTCGTTGCCATGAGAACGGAGAATCCGGTTGAGATGACAGCCAGGGACGTCCCCATGGAGGAGGTGAGACGGCAAAAAGCCAGTCAGAACTGGATTCAGGAACAAACATCCCTATAGCTGTGCTTAATATTCATGAACCTGCTATCAGTGGGAGGAAAAACAAATATCTATTTCTCACAGTTCATTACCTTCACTGAAATGATGACACGTTATAATAACAGTTCAAAATATTCATAAATAATGTAATTTAAGTGCACTCAGTCAATTATAAACAACGTTGGGGGAAGCCAAAGCATATTTGCACTTTGAAACAATAAAGTTTCTTCTATTTACAGTCTATTAGTCTATTGATTTCTACTAAGATTGGGTTCCTTAAAACAATCATAAACAGTAATCCTACCCTGCAGGAGATGCTGAAGGAAGATGTGGTGTGTGAGCCTGCTGCCATGGACAGTGAGGATGTGTTATTCCTGCTTTATACATCGGGCAGCACGGGGAAGCCCAAAGGACTGGTCCATACGCAGGCCGGATACCTGCTTTACGCCTCACTCACACACAGGGTAAGACCAAGTCCAGTATTTCTATGAACAAATGATTCCTCTTATCACCCAATGTATTTATGTTAACGATTGCCGTTGACAACCAAAACTCCGTCCATAATCCTCTGTCTGACCATCTGTAGAGATTGCATCCTGTTGACAGTGGAATACAGTGGATGGAGCAACCTTTCAATAAACAAACAGAAATCTAGTGTGTGTTCTAATTTAGCGTAGAATACAGTATTCACTTACTGTGGTGGGTTTATTGAGAATTTGGAAGTTACTTTTACAGATATACTGAGAACCTGTGTTGGTGATGAAGCGACATTAAATGGATGCCAATTATCTCAATGTCAATGAAAAAATGCAGAACCACGGTATTCGTTCCTGTCATGTTAAAAATGACATTGGAATAATGTGTCAAAAATAGAGGTCCTCTAAGGTAAAGTCATAGCCCCTTTGCCTACGTGTAAATTCACCCTGTACAACATGTGAATCCAATGATCTGCTTCTCTGCTAGCATTCCTGTTTGAATGTAAAGAAATAATTTTTATTCACCAATACAAAACACTCACCACTACAGAACAAAGTTAAGCTTTATGCTGTCTCATCTTGTGTTCAGTGTTTCCTCTTACTAAGTTGCTACTCTTACTAAGTTGCAAAATATTAATTGTTTACTTCCAACAAAAACACTTTCCCTAAACTTATGTCTCCTCCCCAGTACGTGTTTAACTACCATGATGGAGATGTGTTTGGCTGTGTGGCTGACATTGGCTGGATAACAGGACACAGTTACAGTGTCTATGGGCCCCTGGCAAACGGGGGAACCACCATCTTGTTCGAGACTACTCCCATATACCCTGACCCAGGTATGAATTCCCACTGTAGCCTTACTTTTAATGAGAATTTTAGCAATTTGTTAGCCTAATTGATACATTTTTAATTTAATATTGTTTATTTTTGTGCTCTTGTCATCCATATACTAAAAAAAGGTAACAATATCATGAAATCTGACCCATACCAAATCTCAAGATAAGGTTTCTGTAATTGCAAAGGAAGCAAGTACTTAATCATAATGAAAGAAAACCACTCACCTTCCTGGCAGTAAACCAACAAAGATGCTTCTGTGTTACACTCAAACATGGGCTCTTAAGCCAAGTGTGTTGTTAATTATCCCTGTTGGTTTGCCACTTGGCGTATTTTCATCCTGAAAAACAACTGCTGTTTTTCGGGCAAAACCGTTTCTCTGTGTGGATTGTATGTGTAAGATGTGATGGTACATAACTCCCCAGTACACAATTCCTCTCCAGTATGAGGGACTCTGAATTGGAATCATGCCCCAAGAATAACTGTTTACACTTAAACTTGAACCGGCCATACCTTCCATTCTAAAAATAGGACCCTTTGTATACACTGGAATCAGGACAACTGTCAACCCATGTCTGAATAAACATCCTGCTATCGAAAAAGGACAGTTATACTTAAGATTTATAATTTAGATTTCTCAGCCTACTGCCTATTTCCTAATTTAAGATTTTCAGCAGCGTGTTGTTGTGTTGTTTTCAGGAAGGTACTGGGAGATGGTTCAGAGACTGAAGGTCAACCAGTTTTATGGGGCTCCCACTGCCATCCGCCTGCTGCTTAAGCATGGAGACCAGTGGGTGCAGAAATATGACCGCTCCACCCTCAAAACTCTGGGCTCTGGTATGTCAACCATGACGAGTACCTAAAAATGTCATTATGTTCACATGGGCCTACCATTGAGGAGTTTATCAGGGAAACTATCCCTATGTATGTTTTAATGATTTGTTTTTTTACATTTTTGAAATAGAACACAAATACAGTACAATTAAACTCAATACCCACAAGGCTACTGTAATGTACTGTAGCTGATCCAACTTTCTGTTCAACACAGTCTTCTCTGAACTTTGCGGTGAAAGTCTAACTTTCACTTTCACGGTAACTTTGCTCTTGACCCATGGCAAGAGCAACGGTTGTGGTCAGCAGGACAGTGTCACTTCCACTGACCTATAGGGAACGAAAATCAGGCGCCAAGCCAATATTCACGGGAGGGACTTCCTCAGCGGAAGTCGCAACTTTATCAACATCTGACAATCATGTCTCAATACGGAAAGTAAACAGGGTGGGAGCACGTAGTACAGCACTCCCACGAGTGAACCACATATATTTCTGGATTCTATAGGATAATCACCAGACAAATTCCATTCCCCTAAGCGACACACGTGTTACATACATTCATTTGAGGTCAAGCCAGGCTTGCACAGTACATCAATGTGGCTTTGACAGTGCCCATAGCACTGTCCAACATAGTACAAGGAGAACACACACACACACACACACACATACGCAAAATACCAAAACTGTTCTGTTAAAACATGAAACTTGAGGTTTTTGTTAACTACCTGTTCCATTTAAACATGAAGCGATATACTGTAGGTTTGCTTATTAGTTTTAATGTATAAAAGAAACAACTCAAACATAGCTTGGCGGAAGGAATTTAAATCCTTGACCCTGCCACCCCAGATCGCTCCTCCTACAGAAATAGTTTTCAACATTGTTAACCCCTGGGCTGACTCGCAGTACAGTAACTCTGTATTGTTATAGAACTTAGAGTACGCCAAAACAATCACTGAGTACATTCGTCTTTCATAGCTCGCGCTTGTCTTTTCCCAGTGGGTGAGCCCATCAACACAGAGGCATGGGAGTGGTATCACAGAGTGGTTGGCGATGGACGCTGTCCCGTGGTGGACACCTGGTGGCAAACAGGTAACTGGTTGTTTCGTCGAAATTCATGAAAATGTATCATAAAGGATACTATACTAAAACAACCCCCGACTGAACCCTGCTAATCTGCGCACAGAGACTAACATACCCTCTTCAGGCTTTCTATCAGGTAACACGCTAGAACGCCGACTGCGAACCAGGTTTAATCGCCCAACATCAGTGCCTGAACTCACTAATGCTCTTGTGGCTGAATGGAAGCAAATCCCCGCAGCAATGTTCCAACATCTAGTGGAAAGCCTTCCCAGAAGAGTGGAGGCTGTTGTAGCAGCAAAGGGGGGAACAACTCCATATTAATGCCCGTGACTTTGGAATGAGATGTTCGACGAGCAGGTGTCCACATACTTTTGACCATGTGGTGTATGTCATTTCTACATCTCCTACTTTTTTATCAACCTTGTACTTTATACATCTGTGACTATGTCAATACTGCACCCCTGGAACAGTTCTTCTGCTCAGTCTAGCCACCGATTGGCTCCCTGTCAGCATGAACACAATCTCTCCACAAAGTCAAGTTGAGGTCATGAACTCTTCCAAAGACAGATGCTGTAGCTACTTCAGCATAATATCAGCCAGTCTTAAAGGGGTAGTCTGGTCTCTCCCTCCAAGGATAACAGTGTTATGTAATATAGGCCCACTTGCAAACAAACGCAAACACACACACACACACACACATAAACACACACACACACACACACACACATTCTTACATAATGAGGGGGAATTCTTTTCTGTCCCTTCTGGACAGGAATAAAACCAGATGTTTTCCATCTAGTACCAAATATCTGATCTCAGAGCACCACAGGAACAGCAGAGACATGAGTTAAAACTGAATGTTGCAGTAGAAAGACACTAATCAAAACCTAATCTCTTTAAGGTAATATAATTAATGTTATATGATGTTACTATAATTCTATTTATTCACTGTTATGTCCTACTTCCTGTTCCTTTTCATTCCTACAATGTACAATATTTTAAACTGTTTTTTTGTCTGTTAAACCCTCACATAAGCCATTGTATGTTCAGATACTGCGGTGATGCAGAATACAGATGTCATACCATAGCTGCCAAAAGAGCCATTTGACATAATGAAACATGTCCGTCTGGAGAGACTGTAGCCGGTTCAGTCTCCCTGCCTGCCTCAGATGACTCTGTGCAGGACACTTCTCAAACAACTACACAGTATCAATCTCCCTGTGTAGCCCATGCTTTGATTTCATTCCCAGTACAGAAAAATATAGTTGATGGCGTAGTCATATTAACTACTGCTGTCAATGATGTTTATGTCATATAATAATGTCATATAATGACTAGTGATTATATAAGAGCAAATATTGTATCGATAATATAAATTATGGATTTGGGGTTGGAATAACAACTTTTTTAAGGAAAATTGTTCTTTACCCTCCACACAAGAAGCTTACGATGGGGTATAATGACAACATGTTTTGAAATTAAAGCTGATTTCGCTAATAAAATAGATTTTGAGGATGAAAATAGGATCAGATTGACCCTATGTATTTCACCCTCAATCCTTACAAATTAGATTAATTGAGTAATAAAAAAAATGGAGCAAATCCATGTTAATTACCATACAAGTGGCAAATATCTATAATTAATTCATGACAATTAAACATCAGAGCATCATGAGCTTGAGAATTACAGACACAGATATGACCTAAATAACCTACTTCAGCAAAAGGGATTATGTTGCTATGGCTTTTTTTTTCCAGAGTGGTGTTAGCCTTTCCAATTATGAGTAAATGGCATTATTGATAATTGCCATTGGTTTGATCTGGGTGCAAGTAGCCTGTTTAGAGAGAAAATGAGGGATTGTGATCTGCTGTTGGCATACAGCCCCCATGTGGGATAACTCAGAACTAGAAGGACAAGACAGTGGGAGGATAGGAGGTTAAAATGTTACTTAACTAACTAACTTAACTTTTCTCTCTTAAAAAAGGAAATACAGTACATAGCATGCCAAAATCTTTTTCGTTTTTTGCTATTTTAATATTGTTTTAGTTTTAAACTCGTATTTAACCCAAGAGACTGAAAATATCAAATATAGCACCAAAGGTATTTCAGCCCCATGGCCTTCATTTGGGTATCGAAGTGGGGAGAGAATAGCATAGCCTCTTACATAAAGGTGTTTATGATTTTGGAAACTTTTTAGCCAGAATTCTCAGATTTAGTAATGGCACGTCAGTTCTACTCATGTTTATGCTATTGTGGGATCATCTGTTGTGCCCTAGTTATAGAGCATCTCCTCTGCTGCTGCCATCACTGTTGCCACCAACACCACCAGGCGGATTACCAGGGTCCCTGGGATCCAGGCAAACCTAATTGAGTTTAATTTACTTAGCATGGCCGTAATTCCACCATCGACATCTGCAGTGATGAGAGGAGCTTATGCTAGGCTAACAAGTTGTTAGTGTATAAAAGGCTTGCAGGTCCCTGGCTCTGTAATATACCCTCTCCCACTTGCCTCTGTCAGTCTCCCGCTCTGTTTCGAATAACTTCATCTTTTCTGTTCTTAATGCACTCAAGTTGAAAATAACTATGTTGTTTTAGTCTGCTAATAATATTTATCCATTCACATTATTCTAAATCAGTATTCTTGATACCAGGGCTCTTTGTCTGTGATGATGTTACATTTAAAGTCCCACTCCAGTCATTTGTTCTTCCTGGTTTTTTATTAAAAAAATACTCGCCTAACGGAGGCAAAGAGTGGCAATGTGGGTTATTTGACCCGGAGGGTTTTATTCAACATGGGCGGTAGCTAAAGCTGTCTGTCTAGGCTAGCCACGTCAGAGCATGAAACATTGCTTACGTCACATGGGAAATTGTTTTTGGCTTTGTAGAAGATTGAATTTTCTGCCCAGAATCCTTGTAAATGACATAAATAGACATTTTCGGACTTGATTCGTTGCGGGAAGCCATTGTACAGCACCAGGATGCATGTATCAGCTCGAAAACGTCAAAAATCAATCATGCTGGCCTTTGATAAAGTCTATAATCAGTCTGGCTCAGGTGTGGGTAGACGTGCGTCTCTCTGTGAACTAAGGTTCAGCCCCTCACCTCAGTCTGAATCAGTACGAAAAAGAGTTTTCTCCTGAGAAAGCATGTTTGTTTCATGTTTCATTGTTTCTTTTTTCATTTAACAGTGGTTCATGCGATAACATCATTTCATCGTGTTAGTGTTTATGGTTCGTGAATAAACCGCTCTTGTTTTGTGTTCTTAGAGACAGGTGGCATCTGCATTGCCCCGAGGCCGTCGGATTCGGACGCTGAGATTGTCCCGGGAATGGCCATGAGACCCTTTTTTGGCGTCAGGCCAGTGCTGATGGACAGAGAGGTGGTGTGCTGGTCCCTGGGAGTGTGTGTGTGTGTGTTTGTGTTCCCTGTGAATATTGGGTGGCTGGGAATGGCCTTTGGGAGGGAGGGAGGGGGCTCGTCAGATTGGGATTAGGAAAAAGGCACCAGCTGTGTCACTTTTGATACCCGTACCACTCATCCCTCAATCCCACTCTGTTCATGCCAAAATGCCCTATTAATAATCTGTTATTCTACTGTGTGCCTATTGCAGTTCCTATTGCTCCTAAAATGCACAGATTGGCTAGACAGTTGGAATGGTGTTTCTGAGCTAATCTTTCTAGCTCCCCACACACACCCATGGACCCACACACACAGGCACACAGTCGCACGTGCGCGCGCGCACACACACACACACACACTGACACACACACACACACTCATACACAGTATATATCTGCAACACACCATTCTCAAGGCTTAATCTTTAATTTAGAGCAGTACAGCTGTGCCTGCTTTCTGTGACTTTGTGAACAATAGTATAGCATTTTAGCAATGTCCTCTAGTGGCTGAATCAAGGGAATGATTAACAAAGTTGTATTTAAACCAATTATACCAATTTCACAATGTTGGTCAATCCTGTGCATTGAAAAATACATACTGCAAATCAGTAGTATATATAATATAAAAATACTTTTCTGCACTAATTATATTCATTATTACTCAGTTGTTACCTTGCTATAAGAGTTATATTGCTCTATCAAATACATGAGTGGGCGTAAATTACGATGGCCACAGTTTACATCCTATTTACTCATCTCACACGTCGTCATCTTTCTCTGCACTGATTTGTTTTTATCCAGGGTGAGGTGCTCAGTGGCAACAACATCTCTGGCGCTCTGTGTATAGCCCAGCCTTGGCCTGGTATGGCCCGCACCATTCACAACGATCACCAGAGATTCATTGAGACCTACTACCAACCTTACCCTGGTATGTTACACCCTAAAAAGTTCCTCAAAGGTCCTTATAAAGCCCTAAATGGTCTGGCCCCTACCTATATCCTAGAAATGCTTTCCCCGCACAAACCGGAACGCATCCTCAGATCCTCAGATAAGGCCCTCCTTGATGTCCCTAGGACCAAGTTAGTTACCAGTGGTGATCGGGCCTTTGCTGCCCGGGCACCTAAGTTGTGGAATGCTTTGCCGGTTGTGGAATGCTTTGCTAGCACCTTCTGTGCCTTTATTTAAATGTTATTTGAAGACCTACCTCTACACCAAGTGTTTTTCATAATTTGTTATTTACCTGATTGTACATACTTATACTGGTACTGTATTTGCTTTTGCTTTTTTTTTGTGCTAATTTCATTGTTTTTGATTTGATGTGTTCACTGCTGTTTTTAACCTTGTTCTGTGCAGCACTTTGTAACATTGTTTTGAAAGGTGCTATATAAATAAAATTCATTATCATTATCATTATCATTATGGTAACTCAAGGAACTTTAATACCAGGGTTTCAGCGCCTTAAAGAAATCTTCTTGCTCCATGAGGTTACTGAAGGAACCCCCATTGGACGATAAGTTCTTGAAGGAACTTCTGAATGCCTCTTTGGGTTCCTCCAATAGCTTGGATTCTGCTAGGGTTTTGGGGTGGGTTCGTAGAGGAACCTTTAAAAAGGTTCAAATTACTTAGTGGGGTTCCTAGATGAACCTCTTTTTTCAGAAGGGTTCCTACAGAAACTATGAAATGATTAAAGACAAACTTATTCCAATCAGGGTATGTTGTTTTGTCTCCCAGGACATTTTTCTCATTCTACTGTCACAATAAATACATAACCTTGAGGAGAGTGGATTGCTGACTTTATATTCATATTTTGTAATTCCCTCTATTACTGTATCGTACCCATACTTTAGGCTACTTCTTTACTGGTGATGGTGCCTATCGCTCCAAGGAGGGGTACTACCAGATCATTGGTCGCCTTGACGATGTCATCAATGTGAGCGGTCACAGGATTGGGACAGCAGAGCTAGAGGATGTAGTGGTATGTAAGCTCAATGATTCATTGAAATGCTTTTAATGACCGCGGGCATTCAGAAAATTCAGTTGTTGCTATTGCTTTATAAAAGATAAATATGTTCAAGGTTAACATTTCTCTACCCAGGCCTGGTAGAGAAATGTTGTAAAGACATGGGTCAGGTATCTAACCTAATAGCTAACATATTTGAATTAAATATAGAGGCAAAATATAGAGACTCAATTTGACATTTTGTTTCATAATGTTCTCCATCATAGTGTAGGTATAATGAAAATATAATGACATTTAGCAAAATTTAAAAAGTGAAATTTAGAAATTTAGCCTATCAACCAGAATCCCCTCCATTGCCCTTTCAATTTTACTTTAAATTGAATTCATAATTTCATGGGTGGATTTAGAATTAATTTGAATGGCCCATGCCCACACATTTTTTAACTGAACTGCAGTTGTTGCCACAAACACTGGAAGAATACCAGTTTCCTCTACAGTTGATTCTGATTCTGAACTTTGTTGTAGAACCAGTGCCCTGGAGTTGCTGAATCAGCTGTCATTGGCTACTCGCATGACATTAAAGGACAAGGTAAAGAGGAATATTCCCTAAAAACCACTAATGTGGTTTATCAGTTGATATCAGTGTAAAAAGGATTCAGTATTAATAGTGGAACTGTACTAGTTTGAAATATTAAAGTAGAAAACAATGGCTTATCGTTAATGCTTTTCTGGCAAACAATACCAAATATGCCAATTATTTTTGTGCACAAACGGGAAGGTATTCCCATTTTATTTAGATTCTGTATCTGTGGCAGTCTCCTCTCATTTCTCCCTCACCTTTCCACATTGTATCATGACAAAAACAGCTTTTTAAGGCACACAAGTGCTTTCTTCTCCAGGTGTGTATGCCTTTGTGGTTCTAAAGAAGGGAGTGATTGTCCAAGAGGCTGACCTGGCCCAGCAGCTGAAGGACACAGTATCCAAAAGCATCGCCAAATATGCCTGTCCAGACTTCATCCAGGTATTGACATCTTTTTACAAAAACAAACTTTACGTCAAATTACGCGCACATGATTTCTCCCGATTGTAGTTATGGGAGAGTCATGAAATAGTTTGCTGTTCCGGGGATTCGTTTCTGAATATAGTCCAATAGTGGGCTAACAGAACAATAACCCAGACCAGATGGAACAGCGACGTGTGCTGCAATATGGTCTGACACCAGAGTTCATCATCAAGCCTCAGAGAATAGGTGTGAGATCACTTTTGCCATTCACATTGGTATAGATTAGATAGTCAAGGGTCTCAGATGCTAGATCAGAATTACTCTGACAAGGCTTGAAAAATATGAACATTTTTAACTAAACATGAAAAATCATACATGATTTTATTTTGTGTGAGACAATATAATATTGACTGGGTTTTCTCCAGTGCCATCCAACAATTTCCATCACTATCGCAGCATCATTTAACATAATCAACCATGTTCACGTTAATCATTTTGTGAAATGCATATGAAATCCATACACTCGGTCATAGTTTATGCTGTTTATGCTCAACGTAGTTATAGTCAAAGTGCTTGTTACTAGGGTACGAAAAAACCGTTTTACATTCAAATCTGACTGAGCAGGGCTTGATTTTTCAAATATATGCTAAAATATATGTATTTAGTCAAGTCTAACATGTAACTTCTCTCAACAATTGTCATTTTATGGATTAACAATATTTTACAATCTCATAGTTTGTCCAGTGTCTCCCAAAGACGCGCTCAGGCAAGATAATGCGTCGGGTGCTACGTAAAGTGGTAGAGCGCGACGTGGAAGGCTTGGGTGACCTCAGCACGCTGGATGACCCCGCTGCAGTTCAGGAGATCATCCAAGGTCATCATCGTCTTCGTGGTGAAGAGCAGCAGCAATGATGGGCTTTTGAAACATCGGACATTGTTCCATTAGCCATGCAAAAATTATCTATCCATTCCATTTAAACAGGCAGGTTTTTGACGATGAATAATGTGAGCCTTTATCACGAATGAAGAATGTATAAACTCAGTGTTGTAGGCATTTGATTTTCTTGACTCTATAGCTTATTATACAAATCAAAGGTTTATGACATCATACTAATTTAAGTATAATCCATCAATGAACACAATTCATATTAATAATTAATTAAGATCTGAGAAACAATGTGATTTATTAATACATTGAATGAAACAGTGGCAATATTTAATTTGTAAACAAAACAGAACAGTCTTATAAAAGGCACATAATAAAAAACTATACTTAATCAAGTCTTTTCTCTTTCCTTGTGTTTTTTTCTGGTAGTAAAATTCTACCTCAGTTCACTGATGTAAAGATTCAAAGTATATTCTAGATGGTTCCAAGGTAAAATTCCCACTGAGGGCTGACAAGGGCTCAGCTTCCTGACCTATACACCACATCAAAGGCATTAGTGAGGAAACGACAAAACTGAATCTGGATCAGTATTTAAGGGCAACTTCACCCTTGACCATTAGACTTTCAAGTGGTTTTACTTGTAGTTATGTACAGTATAGCCAGTCATGTGAACTATCCTAAGCCCCCCAAGCATTTCTTAGCCGTTTTATTTAACCAGGTGAATTATGAAAAAAACCCAGACATAATTGCGCAGAGAGGAAGGGTTACACACACGTACAGCTGTGTGCTGTCGGTTACTAAGTACCTTCACTGGTACAGTGGATTGAGTGCTCTGCTCAAGAGCACTTATATGGTAGTGTTTTCTCTTTCAGCTCTCGCACACAGGCTTTCCAAGCATGTCTTAAAAGTGACGACCTTCCTGTCACATGCTTGCCTCTCTAAGAATCAAGCCTCCGCCAGCCCCTTTTAGCTTGGTCAGCTCCCAGCAGCCCTCTCCACACAGTTTCAACAGGACGTCATGGTACTGTTAGAAACACAAGGACATACAGTTATTTACAGTAACCGATTTAAACAGCATCTTACAATGAATATTGTGAATATTGAATACAGTGATTAGGGCTGAACAATATCAAATTTTAAGCTACATGAAAAGGAAATATAGATTCTAAACTTAACCTTAAAAGTACTAGACCTTAAACTAGACTTAAACTAGACCTTAAAAATTATATTGCAAGTTATATCGCAGTCGCAATATCTGCAAATATAATCGCGTTATGATATTTTGTCCATATCGTTCAGCCCTAACTGTGAACATAATGTTCACGTAAGGCCGGCCTCTAACTGAAGTTTATGTTTTAAGATTTAAACACGCGATATATTGACACCTCAGGTAGTGCTCTTCAGTTGCAGTACACAGAGATACCTTTGGGACTACATGGCCATGAGTTTTGTGTGTTTCAGGAGAGTAGCTTCTTACTGAAAATTATTCCTGTGGCCCAGACTAATCAAAGCTAATCAAAGTCATCCCTTTAATGCCCACTAGCGTGCGTTTAGTTTGTGTGCATTTCAAGTCTACCTTCTCCAGACTGCTACGGTGTCCCAGACTGACCAAGGTCATGCCGAGCTGTTTACACGCTCTGTACAGCTGTGCCTCTGCTTCCTCTGTCAGAGCGCTGGTGGCCTCATCCAACACTGCGGGTTAACAGATCAGAACAGTTCAAGTGACCCCAGGCGCCTCCGCTATCAGAGAGTGATGTACCGCTAACATCCGAGGACAAAACTCACAACAGCCAGAATCCACCAAGTCAGAATCAGAATCACAGTCAGAACAAACTTTATTCACCAAGTATAAACATGTACAAGGACAGACCTGCGTATTTGGGTTGCAGGTAGAACAGGCGTGCGAAGCACAGACGTTGCATCTCGCCTGGAGACAGGACGTCATACCTGCAGAGTAAAAAAAAGTAAAGCAATTTCTATTAGAAAGGCTGACATTAACAATACACACATTTATGTTTACATCACAAGATTAGTTGGGTTTTTCTTATTCTTGTTTTTGTCTCACCAGTTCCAGTCAACCTTCTCATCCAACCCGCCTGTCCGCTTCAAGAGGCTGGACTGGAGCAGTGGACAGAGATCAGGTTTGGTTCAGGATCGAAGTATGTTCAAGAATCAGAATGAGTTCATGTAGAATTCGGGGTGAAAACGAATTAGAAAACATGAACTCACTCACCACGCCTGCCAGTTCCAGAAATTGTATAATTCTGTCATCATCCACTGACCCTGAAAAATAAAGAATCCCACATGCATGTCACTCATTCTGGAAGTGAGCAAATCGCTGGTAGTAGTAGTTATTTTAGAAGGCAGCATTGACATAAATTTACAAATAACAACACCCCAGTATCCCTAATGCATCCATATACGACCTGTGCAACTGATCAGAGTCTTAGTCTTGTATTCATAAAACTTCTCAGAGATCTATCATTGGTCATGACCACATAAAGTTCACTATGACTAAAGGCAGTGATAACCAACGCAGCTTTTGGGCAAAAAGTGCCAAAAGTAAACATGATTGATTTAATTAAATGACAAGATATGTTTACCAGAAAGAATTTGAATAAATATACCTGATTCTTTGGCTCATTTTGTTAGCCGTTGGTGGGCGCATTGCCTGTCCACACTGCCTATGAAACTGCTTAAGTGTATCACAGCTCTAAGACTCAAACTGCGCCCAGATCAGTAGTGCTGTTCAACAATACTTAAAGAGATACAACCTTAACTTATGTTTGTCTGTATGGTACATGTGTTCATCTGTTATTGTGGTTTCATGAAATACATTTAATTCTTTTTATTGTGTGGTTTTTTTTTATTTGTTATGCGTCTTTTCTACAGTAAAAATAACAATAACTTGAATGAGTGAATGAATAGGTATCTATTAATAATGTGCGGTCCCAGTAAATGCCTGCAGAATACGACATCATACCTGATGCAGGGTAAATATCCTTCAAGGGGTAGATCACCTGTTGAAGATGAAAGCTCAATCAAAACTCATACTGTTCTTTTCTTATTTAGCCAGATTCCAACAGTAGCTATCATCTGAAAGGACTGAGACAGTTACTGGTAGCAATGGACAAAGTCTGTAAAGAACAAGGCGTCCTGAGAGGGCTACCTGCTCGCGGAGCGTTCCATCTGTAAGGTATGGCTTCTGGGGCAGGAAGAGAACCCCCCTGGGTCCGAAGCACGTGGTCATCTGAACAAAACCTTGGGGAAACGAGAGTACACTCGTGAGGAAACCGATGCCTGTGCGAATCAGAAATGCCCTCTCTCTCTGACTTATGCGTTCAATTCAACCACTCAACCCTCTCTCCATTTCTCTGACTTGACCGACCATCTCCGTGCTCCCTCACCACTGTGCGCCTCCCAGAGGCGGTTGAGGACCCTCAGTAGTGAGGTCTTGCCGGTGCCCGTGTTCCCCACCACTAGCAGATGGGTGCCCTGGCTGATCTTCAGACTCAGGTCCTCCACTAGTAGCTGGTCCGAGTAGGGGGACTTGTAGCACAGCCGGTCCAGGATGAAGGCTGTGTCCGCTGGGCCTGCGTGGATATTCAGGTCACTGTGTGGAGGGAGGTGATTAGATTAGATTAGATTAGATTAGATTAGATTAGATTAGATTAAATTAGATTAAATTAAATTTAAATGATCCCCTTGGGGAAACCGGCTAAAGGTAGAACGATGGTCATCAAATAATAAAGAGGATATGAGCTAAATAAATAATAATGAATCATCCAATAAGGAATGGGGGGGAGGTTGAAAAATGTAAATTAGACAGTTATCCTTAGTTGCATACAGCACACGGTCACACTCATATATGCCGTTTAAATAATGTTGATTGTGTATTTTTGTATGATTGTGTGTGTGGTCCTTGCTTTGTTCTTGAAATCAGTACAACTTTCATACACGGGCAGTTGCAACAGAGGTGAATGTGAAACAGACTTGAGATAAACAGTCCGACCTGTCAAAGTCGTAGCTGTCCCCTGATGCCGGGTCATAGTCACACTGCCTCCGTAAGATGTCATCCATCGCCTCGCTCAGCTCCCCGATCCTGACACGCGCGCGCCCACACACACACACACACACACACACACACACACACACAGGCGGTTGTGGTCATCTGTCCTTAAGGGGGTGAGTTTTAAACGCACGTGATGAGTATTCTGTACGATACCTGTGGGTGTATCCAGCCACATCTGACAGCGTGGTTGACAGGTCTATTAGCTGCGTGAAGCCGTTTATCAAGTAGATGCACACAAAGGCGTTCTGAACGGGAAGAACGTGTGATCAGTACAAGAGCGAGGCAGAGACAAAATGATGCATGAGGCAATGTGACGTGCGGACAAACATCTGACGTCCATTGTGTAGTCATACAGTATAATGACGCATAAAATGTAACAGTTTGTGATGGTAGTACGTTATTATCACCAGAAACAATTAAACATCAACATCCAGCAGTCATGAAGTTACTACAGTTTCCATTTAAAGCCACAGAGGGGTGAGAACTCTCAGGAAGCGGTACAATGGGTTTTTTTGGAGAATGGATATGCTCTGCTGCCACCCAGTGGTCAAAGCCAGCAACAAATTAAATTATGGGCTAAAACTAAACACTCACTTCAAATATGCCTGCTATACCAAGGAAGATATTACAATCAGGACCAACATTCATGATATTTGGACTGCCTAGAATTGCTTTAAAAAAATGTTTACGCCAGTGAAAAGTTGCAAACACAGTCCATAGGTCTCTTCAATTAACCAATGCTCCTCTGCTGACGACTTGGTCATCTTATTTTGTGTTACTCAAGAACTGTACGTACTGACCAACAGGAAGAGACATAAAAACATGAAACCGGATGGGTACCTACCTTACTGATGAGCGCGCTGAGATCGCCAGGGCTGAGACCGTCATAGACGCCGGTGAAAATAGGAATGGCGATGATGATGTAGCTAAGGAAACCTCCCAGGTAGTCGAAGGTGTTCACCCCGACTGAGAGGATGACACAACTTCAGAAACTGCACCGAGTGACACGTGTGTCTGTGGCGTGTGTGTGTGTGTGTGTGTGTGTGAGTGAGAGAGATGGTCTTACTGTAAAGCCAGAGCTCCTTGTTCATCAGGCGTTTCTGAGTATGCAGTAGAGTCTGCAACCTGCGGTCCGTCCTCATGTGTTCCACTTTACCAGCTCTACAAAAGCGTAATACAACACATGTACACAATCATGTACACACGGGAGGTTAGATGAGGATAAAGCATAACTGCACAGACTACAACCAGATGCACAAAATCCGTTTTGTATCTGGTTGGACATGTATATACTGTATTTGGGCAGCTACAGCAAAACATTTATTTAGAGCAATAAATTACTACACATTGGTCAAACAGTATTTACAAATAATTATAAGCTTTTATTTTAGCCTACTTGGAGTATGAGATGGGTGGTGTTTGCGGTCTCTATCACAGAGCAGTATATCAAGGAGAATGTCTTATTTAAAGGTGCTATCTGAAATATGTTAAAATCAAATAAAAGATTGAATTACCACATTGCATCATAAGATACAGCATATTGGTGATCATCTGAACGTTTCCCCTCTTTCTGTTTTGATCGTGCCTCAGTAAGCGCTGTTTCCCTCTACTTTCTGCTCTTTGTTTTGCTTTGGTGACCCGTCAAACAGATCCTCACCTCAGCCTGCACAAGCTGGAAACACCGTGCTTCTTGTTTTGGTATGTTAGTGTAGTTCACCTCACCAACGCTGGAGTGTCGATCTTACTGATGGCACCTTTAGTTCTATTTTCAAGTGATCGTCAAAACTTTCTGCTGCTCATTGTATTTTTCTAGCTGGCAAAAGCCACCCATCTGACACCTCGGTTGGTTAAAACAAAGACATAAACATAAAAGTTGAACAAGATCTGTAAATTATGTGCATGTACCAAACCTGTAAAAAGCTGCAGACTCTGCATTGACTCGGATCTGCATGTGCTTGAATCTGGAGATGCAAAAAACCTTTGTTTAAAAATTAAAGAAATGTATACACAATATAATACAAGATTGAACCAAAGTCAATTCTTCTTTCCAAAATACAAACAGTGTCAGATTTTTTGAAGCAGGAAAACTGAGACCGTTTCAATCTGTGAAAACACTTTATTTCGCTGACACATATCCTGTGGTATTTCCTCAAAGCCAAAAGGCATTGGGCCAAAGTCTACACACAGTAACTTCCTATTTTAATGACCGGTTACTATGACAATAAACTTTGGAAGGGCACGCCTCTGATAAAGAAGGCAGAATATCCAGCTGTTCTGTTTATATTCAGCCACATCATTGCTGACTGCAGACATCTGCATTTCAAAACTTCTTTTATCTGGTTTAGTTGCCTGATCAGTTCAAAGAAAACCAATTCAGGTCAGTTGACCATTTAAAATGAGCCAGATTTGTCCATTTGTCAGCAAATTCCCTCTTTCACAGGGTTTTGTCACTTGTTAAACGACAGAGCATGAACTGGATTTACCTGAAGTTTCCCTCCAGTCTTTCTTGCTCAAACAGAGTTGCCACAATAGGTCCCATAAGAATTTTGTTGGCGACGGTCCCGACGACAAAGTAGCCAAAGATGCTCACAGGACCTATCCATCCAGTGCTACAAGACAAGAAAAAGTGTAAACACGAAAAACAAATCGTGGCAAAAAGTTTCTTACCAAAGAATTTTGGTGACTTCCCAAACCATTACTTCAGCTGTGCGCAGGTGGAGGCGACTCATGTTTGAGTGGACGAATACACTTGCATGGATATATTATGTATTACACATTATTAACTGCATGGGCCCCGAGTCCCATCTCTTGTAATAATAATAAATGTGCTAGACTGTGCATTTACAAAACTTTCTGCCGTTTCCTGTCTCTCTTAACCGTCTTCAGTCCATAACATTGATAAAGTGAATGCTTAGGGGTGGAGTGTTTAAAGCTAAAGTCACTCTATGCAATGAAAGGGGTTGCCTCACTTTTTGCAAAATGTTACCAATTTACATCGCAAGACTTTGTTTAATCATCACTTGTCGAGAGCTGATCTGTTGGGTAAGCTCTCCAGTGGTGTTTATTAATGCAAATGTGCAGCTGACGCTCACCTGTAAAAGCAGTGGTAGGTGTAGTAAGCCAGGGTGAACGGTGACACTATCAGCCTACTAGCCATGGTGCTCATCTGCTTACACAACCTCTCTGTATCCTGACTGATGCGCTGGTCTCTGGAAATAAAACAGAAACAGACAAACCAACCAGAAATAATCAGCTAAACTGTATTGTGTTGTATGATCATATTTTATATTAATATGGCCACATGGTCAAACAGCTCTGCAAAATGTAGATTTAAATCCATTTTCACATAAGTCTCTTGACTCTTTACAGTCAATATGTGCAGTTTTGCATTTGCAGGCGTGTACCCGTTAATGGATGTAAATTTAAATTGTGTTTATTCGAAAGAGCGCTAGATTAGACATTCCACACAATATAGCAAAAAAGAAAACCCTGTGGGGTCAGGTGTCAGAACATCAGGCTTACGGGTTATCTATGTCCTCTCTGAGTACGTTGAGTGTGTAGTAGACCCTGCCTTGGAAGTACGCCGTATGGAGGCTCTCAGTTAGCGTCTTCCTCCAGCTAACATACATCTGACTGCATATGTACTGGTCCAGACTTTTCAACTAGAGAGAGAGAGAGAGAGAGAGAGAGAGAGAGAGAGAGAGAGAGTGAGAGAGATAAGGGTGGTTGCAGGTAAAATAATAACAACCTAG
>OMKK01084272.1:0-10240 GCA_900302305.1 Polymixia japonica
TCCCCCCCTTTACTTGAGCACGCTGTATCTGAAAAACTGAAATCAAATTACAAAGTGTGTTTGTGTGTGTGTGTGTGTGTGTGTGTGTGTGTGCGTGTGCGCGCGCCTCGTCTTCCTATATCCCATTATCAAAACAAATCACCAAAAGGCAATGAACATTTTCAGGTTTCTCCCCCAGTCAAGACTCCTGATTGCTTTTATTGTAGTGATATAGTAGATCAACGGAGCTAGGCAATCACCGCTAAGCAAACGTGGGACACCAAATCACCAGTAATTAGAATAGACTTTGAATTCATCAAGCTACTTAGCCAACAGCATCAACGTAAACAAAATCATTAGCGCATCTACGCAGAGAAGCTCGGTGATGACAATTCAGTGTTTGCGACCCACAAAGGCTTGATGAAAACAATCAGCCTGCAGGAGACTAGCGCCTCAAGGTCACAGTCATGAGTCTTTTGTCAAAAGATTCATTAACGTGGTTGTTCCGTTTATGGAATGCAGAAATTAAAGAAAAAAATCCCTAATGAGTAGTCGATGGAATATATTAAATGTTGATAACTGCATAATTAGATTTTTTTTTTTCGGGCTTGCGCCGTCAAATGTTTAGACCGACTGCGATCTCTGATCCTCTCCTTCTCGTGTTGATCTTGCTAAGACTTTACCCTTAAGGGAACTTTAAAGTGAGTTATTTAAAATATTTTTTAGGTTACAAACTTTGATAATGTAGAAAACAATGTATCAATGCTCATCACTTGCTCTGTTAAGAATCATTCTTTTCAATCTACCTGTTTTATATAATACAATAAATCCAATGACTTGAGTCTTAAGTTTTTTTGCCTTTTTTCTGTGATGGTCGAAGTTTTGTCTAATTGTATATATTTTTGTATATAGTGCGTTATCCAGTGTTTCATTTCAAAGCTGGACAGATACTGCAAATCTGTTTGATCAGATGAAGTAGTCTGAGACGGACTTTGTTCTTTGCTGGTCTTCGTTGAATGCGACTCTTATTGGGTTTTCTTTGTAATATTACAGATAAATCATGGATGCACACCCCAGAGGCACTGGCCAAGCATTACATAGCCTACAATGCCAAGGTATGTATCACCACCTCATTTTACTCATTCACATGAAAATGGCCAGATGGCAACAGCAGTACGGTTGGACAATAATCACTGTGTGAAAACAAAGAGACGCCGTTCCCCACAGAACAATGGCTAAGGCCTTCTATCCGAAAAAACCCCCACAATCAAATAATTAGAACTGTGAAAGAGAGAAACGGAAAAGCTTCCTTTCTGCTTGTTTATACCCTCTAAGCAACGCCCTCTGTTAGGGGTTAAAGACCCCCTCCGGTGTATTTTGGCATTTTTAAGATATTTCAGTCATTTCCCGACAATGTTTGTTAGCCGCGCTGTTCGTCAAATATTTTTTTTGACAGATAACTTAATTTTTGCGCTCAAAGTTAAAAAATGTTAAGGTGTTGCCGAAACGGAACGATGACATATGACTATAGTAGAACGCTGCCTCTTTGTCATGCCTCTCTGCGTCTGAGCGACAAACCGATAAACATCGTTGTGAGCTAGCTAGCCAACTTATCTTGTGTTTTACCTTAATTGTAGCATTATAGCCTTAGTTATATCTCTATCCATTAATATGCTGATAATGTTGACACGTATGCTAGAACAGCAATCTGGTTGCCATGGTAATGGATTACATCCGACTGTTAACCACACAGTTTGAAAAACAACGTTAACCGAAAAAACAGGAAGTAACGCTGGCTGGAGTGGGGCTTTAAGGATCAGTCGAAGGCCAGTAATTCCAGAATGAAGTTCACCTGTCACAGCCAGCCTCACAATGAGAGAGGCAAGCCCTTTGTCTGTGGCGAGCTCCAGCAAACAAGCTCGACTAGGGGGCCTCGGGCTCAGCTGCCTGTGGCTCTCCGACTTGGCACCGGCAGGATATGACTGCAAAGCAGCCCTCTAGCACAATGTCCTTTGTTCCCTTATATTATCTATCTACTGTCAGTTTCCCTCACTGGAAATGCATGTGATAGAAATAATTTGAATGTCAAATTACTATCAAATGAAGGTGTTTTTTTTTGTGTGTGTATGAGCTATCAAAGTCTTTGCAATAAGCAATTTTGACAAAAGGAATTGTATTCTCTCATTTACAGATCAGAGCAGCTGCTCTGTCTTGTGCTATCGTTGGTGGGGGGGGAATACTCCATGTCAACATTGAATTTGATAGTTTCTCCACGCTGTTTGCTTCTTAAAAGTGTCTAACTCAACGCATTAGTCAAAATCGGCCAATACGCCGGATGGTGTCCACAAGAGAATCGGTTGTAAATTAGCACGTTTTGACCGGAAACACGACTGGTTAGAAAACAACCGACGTCTTTATTCTCTGTCAGATCTTCGACAAACATATCTTAAAAGATAACTGTCTCCGGGAAGCAGTTCTCTGTCAGAGTAGTTTTCTGCACTGTTTCACCAAAGACTTACTCTGAGGAGTATGAGGAAGGCAACCTGTCAGCATACGTCCATGCTTCATAAAACGTTATTATTGAACTGAGATAGAAGTCCAAACTACTACATCGCCCGACTGCTCAGGTTTTGGTGTGTGTGTGGCGGGGGGGGCAGGAGACTGACAGGAGAGAGTTCTCTAAAATCAAAGTGTCATCAATTCCCCAGCTCTTACTGATGAGATGAGTCGGTGTCTTGCTGAATTTGCTCAGATCAAGGACTTGATAAGGTCAGGACACACGACTCATCTCTGAATGAATGAGACCGGGCCAACGCGCCGAGTCTGCCGCGCCTCTCCTCCTCCTCGTTTCGAAAGCCATTCCTATGGCCCCCCGGATTATTGTTTTCAAATATTTTAATGGGCTCGCCTCGGCGCGCAGTACAGTCTCTACTTGCCGCTTTTGGACTGATCAGATCTGGGACCAGTGTTTTCTGAGTGAACTGTCCCTTTAGGGGACCCCGCCCCCCCGGTACAGCCAGTGAAGGGCAGAAGCGGGCCCTCTTTCCGGTACAAACGCCAAGTGATGGATGAGCCCCCCGGGCTTGGTTCCCCTTGCGAAACCACCTTCGCCGGAGCCCAGAATGTACCGGTCAGGAACGAGCGCTACTCCGCTCCGTTCTGGGCATCTGTCCACCGGAATTACAGCCGTTCTTAGACGTGTGCCTAAGTGTCCATGGAGTGCATTTGTCACACTGACACTGCTGACACTTTTGTATCAGACCTCCATCTATTTTCCGGTTCTATTGATAGAGACAGAACGTGCCATTTTGGGGTATTTTTGGCTAGCTCCAAATGAACTGCATTACGTAACAGAATAACGTAATGTCAGTTCAGTATTTAGATATCGAAGCAGTACAGACAACATGGTATTCTATCATGTCTCTCTTAAGTGGCACAGTAAAAAAACGATCTGAGAAACACTTTAATCGCCTAGTGCAATAGATGTGTTTGTGGTACATATTGACGTCTTACAGTGTCACAAGGGACAAACACAGGGTACGAGGACAATAGGACCTCCAAGGACAATAGCACCTCAGATATAGCGCAAACAAACACTGAATGACATACTATAAGATATATCACTCTATACTGTTTATAGGTGCACAATTCTGTAAGTTTCAAAATAACTAACTAACCCGAACTCTAACATCTACATCATTGCTTAGATCTTAATATACAATAGAATCAATGTGATGCATCTGTGGTGGAACCGTTTCCTTTGGTCCAGTGGGGAAAATTGTCTTGTTTTTACCAAATTGTTCCGGCTTTTCTAATATCAGACCCCATAAAGGCCCAGTTTAAGAGGTCTGACGTTAGAACACTTGGTGTTTATGAGGTCCGATATGAGAACAGCTTGAACGAGCGGAGTTCAGGAGGCTCTGAAGAGGCAACGAGACGGTGTGGAGCCTGTAGACGTTGCTTGCGTTTCTGAGGCGACGTCTGACTGGAATCATGACCAGGGCTCCTGCCAGATGCCCCGTGTTCACGCCTAAAGGTTAATAGCGCCATCTGTTGGAGAACAGCAGAAGCGCTGCCCTGTGTGTGTGTGTGTGTGTGTGTGTGTGTGTCTAGCCTAAAGCATACGGTGTGTGGTGCTTTGGCATGTGATGTTGTGTAACTGTTGATGTGGCTCTTTCATGTCTCTGAGCGGCATGAGCTGAATAATTTACTTCAAACGCAATTTCTAATTTGAACTTTTAAACGGAATTGCAGAAATACAAGGTGATAGTGAATGAAAATTGATGCAGTAATGACGTGAGAAATCTCTCCTCACTCTTCAGCTTCAAAAACAAACATAGTATCTCAGCGTTTTATGTGGCTCGATGTTATCGTCTTGTTTTATCAAAATGGCAGCAAGCCATGCAGGCACGCGTACAAGGATATTGCTTTGGCCTTGGTCTGTCTGTCTGTCTCTCTGTCTGTCTGTCTCTCTGTCTGTCTGTCTGTCTGTCCAACAGACACCGAAATAGCCCATTTCTTATCCAATCTGGCTCAAAGTTGGTGGATAGGTTGACAGTCTGCACTGTTGAATATTATTAAATTCGGTCAAACATCGACTGTGCGCTACGAGGGCCTTCCTAGTTTCTAATGAGGTTGTCCCTCAGACGAAGAGCCGGGGTCCGAGCGTGAGTTCCAGGGCGGCCGTACCCGCTGAAGTAGCAAAATAATGAACCCCTACCCGCTGCAGGGGCACCGTCTTAGCTCCTACGCACCCCAGCCAAGAGAGCGGGACAAAGAATTGTCCGCTCGCGGGACCAATAAAGTATATAAAAACCAAATCAGAAACACACATTTTCTCATGCGGCCTATCCATGTTGTATTTCTGCCGCCGTATAACTCATTGAATTGCTCGCGTCTTTATTACAGTTCCTTGGAAACACGGAGGTCGAGGCCCCGAAAGGCACAGAAGTTGTAAAGGACGCGGTCAGAAAGCTGAAGGTACAGTTACTCCTGCATGTGACCTGTATGTGTGTGTGTGTGTGTGTGGGGGGAGGGGAGGGGCGGTTGGTAATGTAAAGATTAGGCATGCAGGCCTGGGTATGAATCACCGAGCCAGCTGGGAAAATCAAGGCAAGGAAAGCAAATGAATGAGGTACCAGCGGGGTGCCCTTGGATTTGCTTAATGGCCGGCGGTAGAACGCTGTTGTACGGAGCGGCTCTCAGGCGTGAAGCCACTGTACTGTATGTTAAACAGGGAGTTGCAGAAAAAGACTCGGGGCGCGCGGGCGACCTTGCCTGAAGGCAGCGGACGTGCATTTCTGCATTTACACCACGCCACCATTCGCGGACCCCTGGACTTGAACACAAATCATGACTGTCAAACGCACGCGACCTTTTGTTGTCGAAACACTAACATCGCATTTTCTCAACTGACAACCGAACAGGAGAGCTCAGTTATTCAAGTACAACATAGAAATTAGTTCAAATCCAGGGTATTGTATCGCGGATAATAAACCACAGCCCTTTCCTTTTTCCTTATGTTCCTTTACGACTTGAGAAGTAAATTACTCTTACTGACATTGAGCTAAACTAATAGTACCAATACTTAAGTAAAATATTTCGCTGCTCGTTCCCAAACTATGCCTTGAAGCGTTGTACTGTAACAGCCGCAGCTCGGACAACGTTCCTGCCCCCAGAGCGGCTGGGTTATATGGTTCTGCTCTGTGCCTGCTGGCTTCTCCTCCGTCTTCTCCTGCCAGCAGTTGAATTAGCGAGGCCACTTGAAGGGGAAGCTTGTTCTCCAGACCCATACTTCTTCCATTGTTCCCCCTGCATTTGATCTTGATTTGTGAAAAGGCCGCCGGGGTGACTGAGGGTTCCGCGGTCAGTTCCTCGGATACGCTGGCATCCGGAGTCGACTTGGTTTTTAATGCGTAGGAAGAAAAAGAGGCGTCGCGGGGATTGCGAGACCTAAGTCCGAGCTCCAGGTCTGATACTTCTGTATCTGTCAACCCCGCTGAACGCAAGGTCGCTGAATGTGAATGAAGAGCATGAATTACTCATGCTAGGTCCCCTACCGGCCTCGCTCCTCTCTCTCTTTGGGCTTCGCCCCTGACCTGATTTATCGGTTCTTAAAGGATTTTGAAATTAGGAGTCAAGTCAGACAAAGGTGAGAGCCGTGAATTCGGTCTTCTTCACGATCGTCCCCGTTCTTCCCGGGCAATGGTGGAGACTTGATAAACATTTTTGCCCGAAAATCAATCACGGGGCGTAGCGACTTCCTGCAAGGCCATTTCCTTATTGGATGT
This sequence comes from Polymixia japonica, assembly GCA_900302305.1. Lineage (NCBI taxonomy): Eukaryota > Metazoa > Chordata > Actinopteri > Polymixiiformes > Polymixiidae > Polymixia > Polymixia japonica. The sequence continues at coordinate 6,270 of OMKK01084272.1, forward strand.
CACGTTCGATGATGTACTGTTTGCAGAGTTTACAATACACCCATGGACACTCCCCCTTTTACGTAATAGACATTTCCAGTGGTTGTGACCCAAATTCACAAACCCGGTCTTGTAAATATCTCCGTCCTTTGACAGGAGATGAAACAAATCCGTAATCCAGTCGCATCCGCCTGAGTTGCCAATTTAGATTTGTTTTAGACAATGTTAAATGTCTGCTACATCTCATGCTCGAAAGAGCTACAAACAATAACTGGATTACAGATCGGTTTCATCTCCTGTGTTTCAGACTCCCAGGGCTTGATTGAAACACAAAGCCTTAATTGTTACATTTTTCTTCACACATTCTGTAATGTTGTGTTTTGCAAGTTCTGTGTATTTTTTTGTTATCAGAAATATTCTGCTATACATGTACTGTACCCTTTTATTATGCTAAATTAATGTAATATTTTTTAAAAGCACTTACACTGGCAATGTTGTTGTTTGTATACCTTGTGTTTTCCCAATGTGCTGTAATTAGTACGAGGGCTTTTATTTATTCAAACAGTAAAACAACAAAACAAAACAAAGCAAAGTGCTGGTCAGTGTGAACTTGTTACCACGACGCGTTGCCATAGCGTCTGTGTACTGATTGGGTGGTGCACAACCTCACACCTTCTCCTGTTGTCAGTTTCAAAGGCACATCAAGAAGTCTGAGGGACAGAAGACCCCTAAAGTGGAATTGCAAATATCCATTTATGGAGTGAAGATACTTGACCCCAAGACAAAAGTGAGTCCAATCCATTGAAACTCGATTGTGAGATTTATTGATTGATGGAAACTGTTAGAGTCTTTGAACCACCTTGAACAAAAAAAAAGATATATTTGTTGACCAGGTAAAATATTATAAATGCAGCCTTGTTTTTTACTGACAATGTGGTCTTTGTTTTCCAGGATGTGCAGTATAACTGTCAGTTACATAGGATATCCTTCTGTGCAGATGACAAAACTGATAAAAGAATATTCACCTTCATCTGCAAAGATTCAGAGTCCAACAAGCACCTTTGCTATGTGTTCGACAGTGAGAAATGTGTAAGTATGCTCACCTTTGAACATTAGCCTGTTTTTACTGCAAAATGTATGTATTTTCTTTTGCAGATATTACATTTGTTTAGATAAACTTATTTCATATCAACAATATATTAAACCAAATATTTATGCTGTTTATAGTAATTATCTCACCGTGTAGTAATATCAGTGGGATTCACCCAAACAAATGACTGAATGCATTTAAATAGAACAGATGTTGACATTGATATATTGATGTCATTATGTCAAGTCAAATTTATGTGTAGTGCTGTTAAAAAGATAAAGCAGGAAGTGGTTTCGAAGCTCTGATAGTTGCTAATAGCGGATGAAACAGTTCTAAGGACTATTACATGAATAATGGCACAGAGGAAGCTTTTGTTGGTCGTGTGTTCCAGGCGGAGGAGATAACCCTCACTATCGGCCAAGCGTTTGACCTGGCATACAAGAAGTTCCTGGAGTCTGGCGGCAAAGATGTTGAAACAAGGAAACAGATAGGAACCTTACAGAAACGAGTACGTTTAAGACTGCGGGTCGACTGAATTCAACCCGTTTGTTCTCGCATAGCAGTTAATTACAGTTTTTTTTTTTTACAATTGGTTACGGGCATTTGTCAATACCGAGTTCACACAGCGTAACGGCAGTTTACGCGGACCAAACTGAACGGTTTGTCATTGTTTTGACACAAAATGCATTCAGTGACCACAGCGTTCAACTGCTTGAATTCTTTTCTCATTCAAACTCAACCACCAGGAAAATTGTATGTATCTACAGCCCGTTCTGCAATACTCTTTTCAAAACTGTTAAATTTAAATTCAAACATAGCCTACATCATTCAAAATCCTAAAAAAAGTAGATATAATGGTTATGGAGACAAATAATGAAAACCTGTTGATTGAAGTTATGTAAATGAGACCAACTACAGCTGATTCTCATCTCAGTTGGAGACCTACCCTGGTGTTTTCAATCATTACCATCTATAAAAGGGGACATGTTTGGAATGATACGTAAATATCGACCCAGCAAGAGATAGACAAGTGTCTGACAGAGGAAGAAGAGCGGCCTGGAGAGGGAGAGACCAAGAGCTGTAGTCTCAGATGAGATTAGTGCTACTATACATACTTTTCATTTGGTGTATTTTGGAATTACTTTAGGCCAGAAAACTGTGGCGAAAACAAATCACATTGAAATCTTCACTGCAGCATTTCTATGACTCGTTCCTGCATACAGTGTAGTGCGTTCTATAAAGAGATGCCGTTCTTTTAGAAAGGAAAGTTCGTTTAAAAAAATAAGACACGATGTATACATTTCTTATACTATCAACAATAAAAGAAAACAATACATGAGAAAAACTAGAGAGCCCAAAATGATCTATATATAATATGACTCATCTACTGTACTGCTGGCTGTTGTTAGTGTTTTATTAGGTGTTATGAGTGACAACGTGTTCTTGTTATGAGAAACTAGCGCTGGTGTTTTGGTAGAACGGTTTGATTTTGGGTGAATCGTGCCAGGCTGCATGTTGTCATAAACAACTGTGTGAAGAGTTTTGAAGAAGTGAACTCAGTACTGAGAAACGCTTGTAACCAATGAGAAAATGAGTATCTCCGTGCGGCGTATTGTCATTAACTTTGTTAATTACTGTAATTGTTTTTATTGTTTGTTTTAATTGTTTTGTTAATGGGTCATTTCATAACTCATTTGGTAGCCTCTAAGATAGATTTGTTTACATATTGATTCATTAAATTGAGGACATTTTATTAATTCTATCATTTAATTGCAAGAACTACATGTTTGATGCAAGAATTACTTTTCATGCAAGAGCTATGTATGTAATAGCTTAAACATAAGTGTTATATGTTTTTGTCTTCTAGTAATACAGACCTGTATTTTAAGTTAAAATGAGTTAAAGTTCTTGAAAGCTTCCTTTTTTTAATACAAACTCAGTAGGATCGTATGGATGAAGGATTTTCACCCACAAGATTTTATTGATTTTATTGATCAAGTAATCAAGCGTGTTAACCTGGTTCTGCAGATTCAAGAACTGGAAACGGAAAACACAGAGCTAAAGAAACAGCTTCAAGATCTTGAAGAACAGCTGATGATATCTCACGTTCCACCAGTAAGGATGAAATGAATGGAAACGCACCTCTTCAGTTTTTAATCTCCCTCAAGTATTCAGATGCCCCCCTAAGTAACCATAACAACGTCTGACCACGCTGAAATAGTTTGATCAGCAAATATACGTATGCTGCTAAAGTGAATTATTTGGAAAATCACTTTTGCACCTCAAAGTGTAAAACCACCACCCTCAACCTAGCTGAAAACGTTTCCAGTTGCCAGAAACGGTTTCCAAAACGATGCAGACAAAGAATTCTGTCAATCTAGCGCATTGTTTAAAATGCATAGCCTATACAGAGTCAGGGGCGGGCGGGCCTATCTGTCGGGAGTCGGTGGGGATGTAAGCTAAGTCTGAAGCCAAGCAATTACACACTTGATTGGTTTGATGAGTAATGAGAGATACCCACCTGCGACAGCCCCCCTGCGCTTGCAATTACCAACCCTTTTACAAGAATACAAGAGTGAATAATATTGTCCCTTTTCTAGTCATTTTCCTCTACTCACACCTTTCTGTTTATGGTCTTTTCTCAGCTGCTGCACATAAACTCTACTAATGAAGCGTACATGCTGCAGAGGCCCTCCTCTCTCTTCTGGTGTCACAACCTCACGTCCCTTTCCTGTCTGGAAATCTCCTCTGTCACGCTCACTCCCATGAGCTCGCCAGAGTCCAACTTTTCAGCCGGGCTACTAACTCCTCCGCCCTCCAAACCTGCTCTCCTTCCTGCTAAACCCACGGAGGGGTGCAGCATCCCACGGCCTCGCGTAAACACCCTATGCTTTTCTTTCCT
>OMKK01084274.1:0-12484 GCA_900302305.1 Polymixia japonica
ACGAACCCCAGGTGTCAGGCGACTCTGCACAGAATGAAACCAAGAGGGGGAAGTGAGACTACCTACACAAACTGTGGCCTCCAGCGCATTAAGACACCTAGACAACTGCACTATGAGCACTAAACACCCACACTATGTACTCAGTGGTAGAAGATGACCTGCATTAAATACACTTAGGCCTAGACATGGGGTGATTTTTTAAGGATAGGCCTTTAAACAAGGCCATATAGGTGCCATAATACCTCCATTGATCCATTGAACCTCTGAAAGGCCTCAAAACTATACTTGATTATTTGTGTTAGAAATTGACATATTATTTGCCAGTGATATGATCTATATTGTTGAGATGTGTAAAGCACAATATAAATACTTAGTATGATTTAAAACCGGCCTGAATGTAACTGACTCTGGCACATGAGGTCAAAATCACTTACTAGGGCTATTATGATCATTTGAGATTTGTATGTTGTCGTTGTTGTTGAAAATGTCAAATAATTTAGAATTAGAATAATTGCATTCAAATATTTCCCCTAGAATTTTCACTTTGTTGACCACTTTTCCTCTCTGTGGACCACATTTATTGAAGAATGTAAACAAGTATTTATTAGTGCTGATTTATGAGGTATTTAAGAGAGTATCTATAGGTTTATAAGAGACTATATAAGAGGCATTTGTATACAGAGTAGAAGGCAGAGTTCACATTTATAGTTGCTAGTCCCAGACAAGGAATTTCGTATCGTCAGTTGAAAGACGCCATGTTAAGACATTTTTATGCTTATTTATTCTTGTATGAGTCCAACTGTGTCTACTCTCTCCCTCTAGAGTAGTCTGACACTACATATTTACTCCAACTTGAGGTGAAAATCCCTCAGGAATGTGTACTCGAAGGAACGGAGGGGCTTTAGTGCTCGAGTAGGACACAAAAGTTTAGTCACGTGACAGCAGCAAACCTAAGTGACTACAAAACAACATTCCTGGCCTCTTCTGTTGGGGAGCGTGCTATTTGTGTCTGACATTGTTTGGGAGATAATGGGGCTTAACTCCCCGTTGTTTATTTTTTTTTAATTAATTTCTAAGCCTACAGAGCACAATTGATTGCTAAGGTTTTGCCAAAGATGGCAGTACGATATCTGTCTGAAATAATATCCTCAGGCATCCCCTTATCTGTGTTCCTCAGTGGGACGCGTGCTAGTATTTTGCTTTTGAGCACATCACACTACACCTGAATCTATACATTACTATTGTCATAAGGGCTGTTAGATATACTGTGTCAAGACTTTTCAAGATATCTGGTCCTCACGTGACAAGAATAGCAATACTGTATATTTTTTATTAATGGTCAAGATTAAAAAGTAGAAATTGTACACAGTTGTAAATTTTGATCATTAGTTTGTTACTTTTCCTGTTCAATATGTACATATCTAAAGATTTTGTCTGTCTGCCCAGAAGAATTACCTCTCCATCTTGTATTTTGCACTAATGGTAGTACAACAATGTCCCCTCAACCATATGCTGCAAACCGAAACACTCTCTCTTTTAATAAAGAAGGGTGGTCATTTCTCCATTGCGGTGGTAAACCTATTTATGCTGTTGAGAATTAGAGTCTGAAAGCGACTCAGTACACCACCAAGTGCTTTCCTCTACCCAAACTGGTTTGTACATATGATTGTAATTTGGAAGACCTCTGAGTGCCACGAAGCCGTTTGGGATAATGTTTCATACAGCTAATTACAGTGCTTGTTTACAAACACGAGCTCAAGCAAAAAGTGGAATGTTTGACATTTGGACTGCTCTGGCTCCAAGTGCTGCTGCTATTCTTCTTGTATAGCATTCCCCCTCTGCTTTACTCCATGTAAGTCAAAGCCAAGTGAAAAATCTGTCTTTCAATGTCAAGTTTGTGTCCAGTCCTGTTATTCAATGTTTCAATTCCACCTTTTACCCAGGATTGTTTCTTTTTCTGAATCATTTCGGTTTATTGCTTTTGCTTTCCCAACAAAAGCTGGGATGTTAATTTGATGTTAATATTTTCAATTTGACTGGTTATATGTGTACTTTGTTGTATAAGGTAAATGATAAATCAATTTTTTTCTAATAAATTTGATTACGAAATTATGTTATGCCTTTTATTCACCGATGGTACATTATTTATTTTTAAGTACTTGTGTCTCAAAACGGGAAATGTGTAATCATCTTACTTTTTTTTTTTTTTTTTTTTTTTTTAATTTGTGTTTAATTTAATGAAATTTAATTTAATGAAATTTAATGAATTTTCTGGTACAGGATGACATATCCTCTACACCAGACTCACAAGGGAATACTTTTTTTTTTTTTTTTTTTCTTTCATGTTTTTACAATGTTTACATATTTTCCTTTATTTTTCACATTTGCAAATAAAATCACAGTCTGCAAATAAAATCACAGTCTAAATAATAATAATAATTATAGTAAAAGATAAGTCAAACAATAAGCGACATGTAAGATAATGAAACAGTAACTGTGATGGATGGTTGATGTGCTATCTCTACCTTTTTATTTGAAACATAACCGTCATGCAGAGATGAGCACTGGGTGTTAAAAGAAAAGAGAAAATTATATTGCAAGAGTAAAAATTGGTTATGATGTGGAATTGATCAGTGAATTGCAATAAAAAGTAACAAAAAAAAAAAAAAAAAACGGGAAATGAAAGTGAAACGAGGAACCATGTCTTTATATATTCAATACAGTCTATTATTTAATTCAATTCCGTTACTGAAGGGAAGCGCTCAAGAGGTAGAAACAGAACGCCTGTATTGTAACAGCGCTGCAGTGGAAAATAACGTTATCTAAAGACCGCTTTATGTAAGTTGATTTTGTTTTCTTTTATGTAACCTAAAACTCATGTACACTGGGCTTTTAAGTTGGTAATTTAGCCTACTGTAAAATATGTTCAACAACAAAGTTATGATAGGCGTTATAATCATTTGAATTGTCAGTAATGATGATTCCTGTGATGACTTAATAGGTCAGGAACAGCTGGAGGAGAAATGTCCTCTTCATACTCGTACTCATCTCTGCATGACGGTTATGTTTCAAATAAAAAGGTAGAGATAGCACATCAACCATCCATCACAGTTACTGTTTAATTATCTTACATGTCTCTTATTGTTTGACTTATCTTTTACTAGAATTATTATTATTATTTATTTATTTATTTTTTACTTATTTTTTTATCGTGATGTAACTCAGTGTTTCTGTGTTCATAGCATTCCACAAGTCTTGTGACAATAGCCCTCGCACTAGGTTGTTTGACCGTACTGGGTATACTGCTTGCCATCGCTGTATTGGAGAGACCAAAAACTTCCAAAGAACAAAAGATACTTCCTGCAGGCACTGAACCTGCAGACAGCAGTTCCTCTACAGACCAATGCAGGTCAGACAGAGCAGTCGCAGTGTGACTCATAGCGGTCTACTCTTTCTACTCTCTCTGCTTATTGAATTGATAACAGCTTTGTTCGTCTGCTTGTATAGGCAATAGTCTATTGTCAGTTGTAGCCTATCCAGTCTGTGAGCTCTTGTCTCCAAGGCTGAGGATGAGATGTTGTGTTCCTACTCCCTGTGCTACAGTTGTAGAGGTGATGTACAATTAATTCCCTAGAGAATTTGTTGAGCAGTTGCCATCGTTTATCCCTTAGAATGACCCTTGTGGAGAGCATTCCGCTACATGTGAAATATGAAGCCAACGTAACTGTTGGGATCCCTCTGGAAAAAGCCTGGAAAGAACTTCTCTCCATGGCAACCGAACAAATGGAGGTGGCTTCTTTTTACTGGACTCTAACTGGTGAAGATATCAATGTCAACTCCACCTCTGACCTACCTGTGAGTAGTCCAAAAAAGGAAATAAACTCTATATAAATAAACTTCTTAGAGAAATTGTTCATGAACATTTAAAAATAATATATATTCTAAGACCAACATCTTCTATACTGAATAGAAGATGCTTGTCAAGGATTAAGCTCTATTCACAACTGTCGTTAACAGGGAAGGGACATTCTGGAGCAGTTTAAGGCTTTGCCCTCCAGGAATGTGTCAGTCCGGGTGGTGACCAGCATTCCCTCTGTTATGACAAACTCCACAGATCTTAAGGTCCTGCAACAGAAAGGTGTGGCACTAACTTTCTGTGACTTTAGTAGGCCATCACCTACATTTAGTGCAGGACATTTTTAACTGTACGACACTTTGTTGAGCCCATGAAGAGACCACAGTGGCAGCTATAGTCCAGGTGAAGATAATAAGTAAAATAAATGAAATAAAAGTCAGACCTTCCCTTTATCCTCCTTGTTGCTTTTCTGTAGGAGTTCAGGTAAGAAAGGTGAACTTTGGCCGACTGACAAAGGGAGTCCTCCACAGCAAGTTCTGGATTGTTGATAGAAGACATCTATATATTGGAAGTGCCAACATGGATTGGAGATCTCTCACAGAGGTGACAACAAAGGCTACATGTAAAGGCACATATTTCCAGACTCATGGCTGGACTTTTTTTTTTTTTTTACTGTTGAATTTTCATTCTAGGTAAAGGAACTGGGAGTGGTTATCTACAACTGTTCCAGTCTAGCAGAGGACCTGCATAAGATTTTCCAGTCTTACTGGACGATGGGGCACCCCAACAGCTCTCTGCCAGAACCCTGGCCCGCTAAATATGACACAGACATCAACGAATATCACCCCCTAGTGGTGAAGACTGATAACGTGTCCAGCAGAATCTACCTCTCGGTGAGTTCCTTAGGTTTCATTAAAACTTCCCTCGTCTCTGCTTTCACTCTCAATTCCTTATAACTAATTACAGTGGCGTGATATAGGAGAACGGAGTTTTGTGTCCAGAAATAGTTCAGTGACAACACAACACATGTATCCCAGTATCACTCATGACAACTTGTGCAACTTCTTTAAAATTTGATTTTGAGTCTTTTAAAAAAAAAAAATCTAGCATGCTTCTTGTTTTGTTTATGGTGGCTGTTTCATATTTGCTTTGTGAAGGCTTCTCCTCCCTCGTTCTGCCCTCCTTCACGAACCCAGGACCTGGAGGCTATCCTGACTGTCATATCCGGGGCTCAACAGTTCATTGATGTTGCCGTCATGGACTATTTCCCCACCACACGGTTCGAACGGCCTCAGAGGTGAAACCATCCTACTAGGCCCACAAAAGGGGAACATTATTTATTTTATATTATCGGTTTCTAGTTGTGCATCACTTTGTCATTCCCCTCCTCCAATTTTGTTACTTTGTTACCACACAATAGATACTGGCCAGTCATTGATGATGCCATTAAACGGGCTGCATTTGAGCGGCATGTTAAGATCCGAATGCTGATCAGCTGTGGACTGGACTCTGACCCCGCCATGTTGCCCTTCCTTAAATCTCTAGCCTCAATGCACTCCCCTGGCCAGAACATCAATATCCAAGTTGTAAGACATAACAAGAAGAATATTATACTATACAAAAGTGTCTGTCCCTTTGGGGTAGACACACTACATTCATAATATTGCTTTTGTTGTATTTCTGTTAATGTCTGACTCTCTTTCAGAAACTGTACATTGTGCCCGTGGGAAACCAATCTAACATTCCGCATTCCAGAATCAACCATAACAAATTCATGGTGACTGATGAAGTAGCCTACATTGGTAAGGAATAGATTACCTTCATGGTTATATTTCCTACACAGTTTACCTAGCTACTAAACAGTCAAATTCTTGTGCATTCAAGCCTACAGGAATGCAGACAGCAAGATGTGAACCAGAGAAAAAGATTAAAGATTAACTGGCCAACTTTGTGTTCCCCAGGTACCTCTAACTGGTCAGCGGATTACTTTTCAACCACATCTGGAGTGGGTCTGGTAGTCTCCCAACAAGGCCCTCACCCAGTGTTGAAGACCAGGGCTCTGCAGGGCCAACTGAGGGCAGTGTTTGACAGGGATTGGCACTCCCAGTATACTGTGCACCTCGCTGACCTGGGTCACCACCCTGACTGCCCGTTATCAAAAGGATAGAGAGTCTTGTTTCTAAATGTTTCTTATGAATATATTTTGTGCTTTCAGTCATATCCAAGCCAAAGTTGTGATTTATGAAAATGTTATCTATATGCCAAAATCAGCAGTTTCCATGGATTTGTACATATTTCGTGTGATATAACAAAAGCGTAAGATAATTTCTTTCACTGTCCAAAGTATGAATGCTATAGACTTAATTTTTATTATATTCTTTGAAATGGTTGTATGTTGAATTAAAGGATAAAGTCAATAGACATTTTTATGAATGAGACTGTCACACTTAAATTGTACCGGGGGCATAACTTGTTCTCGTTATATCATCAATAGCTATTCAGTATTGGAAACAGCCTGGCTTTACAACCTGGTTCACCTCTACCTATAAATAAGACCCCCAGCTTTATTGTGCTGTCCTCCTTATGTTTATGAGATTTACATGGCTGGGATGATTCTCTCCAAGGTGGAGCTAAGTATTGCATTATTTCAAGGTAGGCCTACTGTGTATTATTTATAATGTGAGGTGTACCTTAATCATATCAGCCAACACACACACACACACACATTAATTATTCCTTTCTCTTTGTCAGGACCAATGAATCTGGATAATAAATGTATGTAACGGTTCAATAAAAAAAAAAGACAATTCGCATATATGGGAATTTTTTTTTTCCACCTACATCATAACGAGAACGTGGTGTCATTCCCCTCCTTCGCGGCAGGTGGCAGTGTAATGAAAACGTAAACGACAGAGTGAGTGCAAAGGTCACAGGGCGGAGCTTGGTGTTGTAGTACGTGTGCTTTGGAGCAGGTAGCTTGCTTGCGAGTGGGCTAACGTTACGATTGAAGTGTGAACCATGGTGCTACTTGAAAACGATTCGGTAAGATACAGACTATCAAAAACCCCATTTCAATTGCATTTCACGTAATGTATTTATCTTCTTTCTTTTTTTTTTATCGGGTTGTAAAACTTGTAAGAACCACTACACGTCTTAGCTCGCTGGCTATCGTTAATGTTAGCTAGCGTTAGTCATCCAGCAGAGATGACATGCACTGACTCCCAGCTGGACAGTGGCTAGCCTGCTACTGCGCTACAAACATATTGTATCTGTATCCGTTTATCTTGTGATATAAGTTTGGGGTTTGTCTTGCTGGTAATGCACGACTTGGCATCATTAAAGGTGTTAACGTTGCGCTGAAGAGGGCAGCCATGTTAACATGACCCGAGGCTTCCCCTGAAAGCAATCATCTGAACTAACATCTTACTGTTCTTCTAATCGCGTACGTTTAAGTCCCTAGTTACGTTTGTATGGTGTTCTCGTTGTTCAGTAACATCTCTCAGCTTTTTGTACAGGCTGTGCGGGCTTTACATTACGTGTTCTTGTTTGAATCGACATCTGTACACACAGTGGAAATGTTAGAATCGGGGTGACCACAATGACTTGTGTTTCTTTGCCTTGCTTTCTTTAGTTTCTGACAGAGCTCACACGGTTATTCCAGAAATGTAGGAACTCTGGTAGTGTTGTCATCACATTAAAGAAGTGTAAGTATAGTCCGGTGTGGCTGGCCATGATCCAATCAAAAACATAGAAAGTTTTATCAGGAAAGAAGGGCCCGAGTAGCCCTTTCCCAACATGGAATTAGCATTGTTTCCATTCTGCCCTCCAGATGATGGGAGGACCAAACCAGTTCCCAGAAAGGGCCACTCAGAATCATTTGAACCAGCAGACAACAAGTGTCTTATCAGAGCGTCTGATGGCAAGAAGAAAATTAGCACAGTGGTAAGCCTGCTGCTCTTATCATGTGACCAGCCCAATTTCTCACATTATGTTGTATCTGAAAGACGTCTGATCCAAAAGTATTGATAGTTTACACAAGCTGTTCATGCTGAATTCCCATTCTTTCATTTTCAGGTCAGCACCAAAGAAGTAATCAAGTTTCAGATGGTAGGTTTTCTCCTTTGGTAAGCTAGTGTGGAAAGTCTTTTCTCTATTATTGTGGTAGAAAAACTGATTTATTGTGGCTCACTGAGTGTGCTTTGGTCTGGATCGTAATTAGTTCTTTAAAAGCAGGTTTTGGAAAGCCAGACCTATTAAGTTAATTGGTATAAGCAATTGAGCTGTAGAATTGGGGAAGTAATTGTAGCTTGTTGTTTATCCATAAACTCAGCTCTTAAAGTCTTGTCCTTCTAAATCTTTTCAGGCGTACTCCAACCTCCTTAGAGCTCACATGGATGGACTTAAGAAGAAAGATAAGAAAAGCAAAAGCAAGAAAACCAAAGCCACCCAATGAGCAACAGACTCTCTCATACCTTTGGTACCTAGTCTGGCATGTACCATCTGAGGAGGCGGAGGAGGGGCGGGGGGGCTCAACTGGCCTGTATCCACCAATGCCCCTCCATCTTGCCCCATTCTCTTGAGGCCTCAGGGTCACCGTTTGTCCACCTTCTGACTGCTTTGATATCATGCCATTGTTTGCACGATAATGTCTTATCCATGGCCATTCAGTGCCATTGGTGGATTGGAGCAAAAAAGACTTGAGGATGTCTCATACTCAACGAGGATGCAGCAAGGAAAACTTTCTTTGAATCACCACACCCGCCACACCAACATCTCTGCTTGGGATTAGTTACCAACAGCTGTGTTGCTTTTGGAGTGGCCAAAATGATGGAGCCCAGTCATTAATTGCCTTTCATAATATTTCATATAATTTTTTCTGTCACTATTTATAATCTATTTTCCTTCAATTTGTATTTTGCATGTCTCAATTTGACGGCATCTTCAGACATAATTGATTTAATTTCCCAGTTAAACTTGTCATTGGACAAAAAAAATTTTTTAGTATAAGTGCTCACAAATGTATAGCTAAACGCAACCACCTACTTGATGCCATATTAGGAGGGCTGAATTTTTTTTTTCTTAAATATGAAAGAATTTGTCTTTTTTCATATTGGAGATAAAGATAATCTTTCTTGCCTCTGTCTTTCTTTTTAAATGTAGAATGAAACTATTGCTATTGTTCCCATTTGTTTTGTTTTGTTTTAACCACAGTTGTATAGTAAACTGTCGAAGCAGCCCTAATTAAGTTGTTAAACCGCCATGAAATGCACAGTATAGGATAACTTTATGTGGTTAATTCAAATATCAAGTAGTAACATTTTGGAAGGAGGTCATGATTGAGTTAAATGGGGAAAAAAAAACTATTAATAAATTGGTTTACTTAAAAGCGTATTTGATTTATGCATACGGAAACAGCAAATTGTTGGGTATAAAACCTAACGTGAATTTGGTTTTCCCTGTTAGATCTAATGGATGTGACTACAACTGGCATACCTTGTCCACTATTTGTAGTGTCCTGTCATGCTACAGTGTGTCCAAATCTAATTGAAGAGGAATATAGCAGTTTTTACTTTGAGAAATAAAGAGCTTTGTTAAATATCACTGCCGTTTTGCCCAGTCTTTTAAAATGGCAAATATTCAAAAAAGGTTTACCCACAGCAAGGATCGACTGGTCTTCCTCTGACATTGCTTATAACAATGAATGTGTTGTAAACATTAGCAATGTAGAAAACAAGTGAATAAATACACTATATACACAGCTACAGTAAGCCACATGTGCCACATATCTGCACTATGCTTTAAAAAAACAAAACAAAAAAAAGTGCTGAGGTATGGCTTGGCCAGGGGTCTCATAGGGCAGTGTTCCTCTTGTCTGGTCTCTCCTGTGGGGAGGTCATTACATGGCGCTGGTGTATCCTCTCCTCCTCCTGGTATCCCTGCTTCATTAGACTGGTCACATACAGGAACATGGTCTAGAACAGAAACATGGCAAAGTAGAAGTCAGGACACACCATAATAAATGTATGATTAAACTTAAAAAAAAGTAGTTCTAATCATTAGAGAGCATTAGAGTAGGTCATTTTCAGCTATTATTATGAAAGTTACATTATTATAACACTAATCTTATACATATCATTGGTTATGTATGCGCATAGCCAATGGCATATCATAGGCAGTTTACATAGCCAACATATGTTCATGAAATCTATAAAGGGGGTAGGGTTATATTCAATGTGTAATTCCAAAACTTAAAATCAGCAGCATTATTTGTGAGAATTGCTTGCCTTAATAACATGTGAGGGATTCTGATGTGACATAACATCATGTGACAGAGCCATGCGCCACTTTCTAAATATGTTCATTTCTGGTTCAATGAGATGTAAATTTTCACATCAATCAAGCCCACATTGCGCTGGTTTTCGTCTTGACATGTTACGTGACGCATTAAGAGATGTCGACGACGCTGGTGTGTGCAGGCAAGCTAAACACCGGAACATTACTGGGTGTTAGTGACATGATGATTACGCCCATCAAGCCTGCGTGTTTCACAAGGCATTTACGCCGGATGGGTTCCTGGAAAGGTCTTGTGATTGACATACGGAGCCACGGAGGTCAGATTGAATGATGGCCTTTACCTTCCATGCCTCCTCCAGCTCAGGAGTCCATCTCTCTTTCAGAATGGGCTGGACAGCACAGATGAATTCTGCCCCTACATACTGGGGGGGAAAAAAAGATCCTAGATGAGAGCCGTAGTAACATGAAGAAGAGTGTCTTAATGCCATGATAACTAGTAATTTCTGTGTAATTTTACGTGTAATGTAATTATGAGTAAACTGATAAAAGGTGTGAGGGGAAAAATGTGAAATGTGTTTAGCTGGAATGTTTTTAAGGGCTGCTGAATGTATTAGTGAGACTAATAATATCGAGTACTAGTTGATATTGGAGTACGTGTACTCCATCATACGCAACACGGTGCGGCTCTAATCAGACTGTAGCTCAGCACCATTGGGAGTATGAGGGTCTTACACTGTAGTATTTAGGTGGGGCGTTGTACCGGTAATGGCTCTTCCCAAGCTCTACAGCCAGAGCCTCCAATCGCTCCAGATGGTCCAGTCGGGCCACACTCTTTTCAATAAATGACATCACCCTGGTAGAGACAAAGAAACAAAATGGGCCCAGGTTAGGTTACTTAGTCTGATTAACCTACCGGACAAACATGAAGTAGATTCCCCATTAACTGACCATAACCTCATATGCTTTTGTTTTGTTATGTTAGCTTAACACATTTTAGCCATTAAATGGATATATAGAAGGACTGGTTTCAGAATCACAAACACACAAATCAATGCATGAAATTGATTCAAGATCTATAAATCCAGCTCACACTTGATGCAAAACAAATGGGTTGTGCAATGTTTTAGGATCTGAAAGCATTGTTTTTTGCAGCATAACCACAGGGTGAAATTCTTTGCTGCTTGCCAGTTTGTCTGCCCATCTTTTTACTGCTGAGGGTGTGTGTGACAGTTGAAGGAATGATGATGATAAACATGTAACAAAAGGCTATAGTTGGTTGAGCTCTCTCTCTCACTGCTGCAATGGTGGACATTTGTACTAATGTCCCTGAGAGTGGTTTAAGTGCCATTAGGCCTTATCAGTGAGTTTGAGAGCAGCTGGCTCATGTCGGGATGTACAAAACATTTGCCTGTGCCTGGCACTTGTA
Source organism: Polymixia japonica (assembly GCA_900302305.1). Classification (NCBI taxonomy): domain Eukaryota; kingdom Metazoa; phylum Chordata; class Actinopteri; order Polymixiiformes; family Polymixiidae; genus Polymixia; species Polymixia japonica. The sequence continues at coordinate 11,577 of OMKK01084274.1, forward strand.
ATGTCATGGCAGCCTTCGTAGCTTTAGGTCCATAATGCCTGTATCAGGTAGTATAAGGTCTGCTGGTCTCGAGTGGAGAGGAATGTAAAAAGGCCTAACTCACACAGTGAAACAACAGACAACAGCCTATGATAGATGCTACAAGGTCTATCCGCAACAGATTGGCAAAAAATATGACTACTTAAAGTTGCTTTTACAACTATTTTAGTATTATTTGGTGAAATACTCATTACATCCTGACAGCTATCAATAAATTGAATGCTCTTGAGAAAAAATCTGGTCTCTGTGGCTGCCCCAGGCCCCGAATTCGGCTTCTCAAAAAAATACCTGCCTGTCAATCATGTTGCTTACACAGCTCACTCTCCAGCCTGACCAGGCACTGCCGCTTCACAGGGTTTGAGGGGCTTTGGTGGGAGGGCTGAATTTTTTATTGTTGTATACTTTCAAATTCTTCCTCGTTGTTCCCAAATTCTGCCCTATAGCATCTTTAATGACTATGCTCTCCTACTTTAATTCAACGATTTGGGTCTTGCACTGTATGTTTATGAATGGGTTGGAGACTATGCCCTTTATTACGTTGGATGGGATGGGACACCAGTCCCTGGATGGGACACCAGTCCATTGCAGGATCATTACACACACACACGCATGCACACACACACACACACACACACACACCATACACACACACACACACACACACTGTTCACACCTATGGGAAATTTAGAGTCTCCAATTAGTCTGACCTACATGTTTTCGGTGGTAGGAGGAAACTGGAATACCCGGTGGAAACCTGCACAAACACGGGGTTGAACATGCAAACTCTGACAGACAGGACCTGAGCAATGAATCAAACCGAGGCCTGTGGCACTGCGAGACGACAGTCCTACCATGGGAGACACCACGCT
>OMKK01084278.1:0-14554 GCA_900302305.1 Polymixia japonica
GAGGGAGGAGGGACGAAGGAGGGTGGGAAGAAGAGGAGTTATTGTTCTTGGTAACAGGGCAGTGTGCTGGTCAGCGGGTGAAGGAGACAGAGTGTTCCAGACAGTTGCAGTGAGTCTGTCATCAGAGACAAACCCTCCAACAGCAGGATGCTGGAGATTAGATGCAACTGTGCTTATTTGATTTCACACACGTGTGCCTACACACACACACACACACACACACACACACACACAGACCAATCTCCGCTCTCCTGGCTGATCTTCTCCCCCAGCAGAGATAGGATCAGAGGTAGATGTTCTCCTAAAACACCCGTAAGGCAAAGCAATCAGGACACCTCTATCAAGGTCAGTCTAAAACCCCGTCCTGTAATAATGGTGGATACATCTTAAGTTGTACGTTTTATAATAAGGTTCCTTTAATAAAGCTTATAAATCAAATACATGAATTAATGATGAACAAACCCTTAAGTAAGGTGTAAACACATTTATTCACACTTACTAAAGCTGTTTATTTATTTGTAAATGCTGCATTATTTTCTGTTCATGTTGAAGTTCCCCCTTTGCCAGAAGTTCCTGTTTGGTTACTAAATGATTTACTAGCATACAGCCGTCTAGCGCTAACGTTTTAGAGCCAGAGTCATCTTAACGGTATCAACACAAAGTCCTGCAGGGAACTTCAAAAACATATGGTCTCAGTTCACCAGCTCTCTCAACTCAACACAGATCTAACAGACACATCTGTGCAACAATGTAGAAACGATGGACACTGTGTGTTTTGTATTCTTTGAAGACCAGAGAAATATACAGCACAAAGGAACATGGAAGTCTAAGCTCAAGCAACATTTTAGAGCGGTTTCATGTGACATTTTGCAGCAATGTTTTAATGCAACTATTGATCAGCTGTCTGGACGTTATTTCATAATATCAATAGGAATAGGTATCTGTTTCACCTCTTAGATGTCGCAGAAATGCAGCAAAAGGACAAAGTGAAAAATGTCAGACCAACAGACCGGCAGGGTCTAAAAACACAGACGGAGTCGGCATGGAGACGGATAGACAGATGCAGAACACACAGCGATGTGTTGGGTCACAATAGTCTCTGACATGATGTAGACTAACAGGGAAATGCTCTGAATGAATTCATACGATTGTTTAGTAAAGGAAAGCTTTGATTTGATGTAGCGCATTTTCATGTTTTTGACCATTTACAAATGCATTTATAAACATACTTATTAAGTTAAGAGCTGTCATCTTACAACAGATAAGATGTGAAGTTGGTAAATAGAATCATACATTTGGACTTAATAAGTATGTTTTGTTTCTTTGTGTTTGGTAACTCCAGTCTTCTGAAGCCTTGGTCAGATACAACAAACAGCATCAGCGTGTCCTCATGAGGAGGGATGAACTGACTAGAGCATGAACACACACACACACACACACATTGCACCTCCTCTGCTGCGAGTGGATCCGGTATGTCTAGGTTGTGTCTTCCTGTTGGCATGCCAGGTGTCTGACAGATGAGCGCAGGGTTTCAGACTGACACAGCTGCTCTGCTGTCTTCTCTGGTGGCTGTGGATTTAAGAGGCTGACTGTCCTGAGAGGAGACTCTGGTGCCTTGCATCCAACCAACCCTGAGGCTGCTTGATGGAGACAGCTGGCTGTCTGTCTGTCTGTCTGTCTGTCTGTCTGTCTGACTGACTGACTGTCTGTCTGCCTGTCTGTCTGTCTGTCTGTCTGACTGACTGACTGTCTGTCTGCCTGTCTGTCTGTCTGTCTGCCTGGCCAGCAGGGTTTGATTGAAGGAACAGGAACACTGCCAGCGAAAGGGAGGAAGTTATTGATCTTCTATCAATAAGACATATTTTCCCATAAACATTTGCTTGTAGGTCTGTTTGTGTGTGTATACGTGTGTGTGTGTGTGTGTGTGTGTGTGTGTGTGTGTGAGAGAGAGAGAGAGCATGCTCAGAAGTGCTCTGAATAGCTGAATATGGGTCCTTTCATCTGGGCACCGAGCCGGTGGAATCTGTATCACTAACTGTGTTTGATGTCAAGAACAAATGAACCAACTGTGTCTAAAAATATGTTACGTAGACAAAGTTGAAAGATTGTGGCTTTGACTCAAAAGCTGAGAACGGGCCAAAGGTGGTTTGAGTCCAGCATGTCAGTGAAGGATGACTGATAACATTCTGTTATCTCTGTCCCCTCACGTTCATAGATATATATATATTATTTCTACAATAGATCAAATCCAAAATAGAGGAAAAAATGAATGATGTTCTCATTTATAGAAGTTAATATGATGTTAATATAAACACTGAGCACACTGTGTTGACCAACAGGCGTTGCTAGGCAACCAGGACAAACATCACTATTGTAAACACTAGACAGAGGTCATGTTGACCTTGTGGAGCTTGTTGGTATAAAGACGTATAACTTTTCTTTTTAGTGTAAAACCTTCTAAACACATAACATGGTAGATAACACACTGTTAGTTAAAGTCATGGACACAGTCTGATGGGTTTTATTGAAACAGTGACACAAGTAGAAGTGACCTCATGGCGGTTCTTGTGTTGACTGTGTCTTTGTGTTTCAGACGGTTCTTGTGTTGACTGTGTCTTTGTGTTTCGGACGGTTCTTGTGTTGACTGTGTCTTTGTGTTTCGGACGGTTCTTGTGTTGACTGTGTCTTTGTGTTTCGGACGGTTCTTGTGTTGACTGTGTCTTTGTGTTTCAGACGGTTCTTGTGTTGACTGTGTCTTTGTGTTTCAGAGGACACGGCCTTTGAGGCCGGCGTTCGGGTCCAGATCCACAGCCAGGCGGAGCCTCCGTTCGTACACGAGCTGGGTTTTGGCGTGGCCCCTGGGTTCCAGACCTTCGTAGCCACGCAGGAGCAGAGGGTAGGTGTCCATGCTAGCTCCCCACCTTCACTGATGCACGGTTCTCCGCTCTTTGTAGTAATTTCTCGTCCTTATTGTTTTAGTGTTGAGTGTTCTGCTTTTTCGGGACAACTAAAAAGAAAAAACTCAGTGATAATAATTTTCCATAATTTCATTTCCGTCCATTGTGTGTGTGTGTGTGTGTGTGTGTGTGTGTTCCGACATGCAGTCTCTCTCTCTCTAGAGTTCAGGCGTCTCTTTGTGGACGTTGCCTGAATGCTAACACTGCTTCTCCATCAGTGATGTTCCTGGTGTTTGAGCCTCACTCATCCACACGCAATGAAACAGATGATTCACCACACCTCCAACTAATGCAAATAACCTTGTTCATTGATGTGTGGGAGGCCAGAGGCTTCCTCCTCCTCCTCCTCCTCTCAAGGCTGTTATTTGCATGGTTCTGGTTGCTGGAGTCCAACCAGCCTGGGTGATGATGACCGCTGTGTTAAACAGGGATTAGAAACAGTTCAGAAAACCACAACCAAAAAGTTTTTCACAGAAGTTAATCAATAACTGAAACAAAATCTCTCTGGAACATTTCAGAGTGAAAACGTTATCTTAAAATGACGTTAACCGGTTAATAATATTATTTTTTCATACAATTTCATAAAATTAACAATTCTACATTAATAATATTTTCCCAGTAAACTTTGGTCCATAATTTCACCACTTCCTGTAACCCGCCTCCGTCCTGTCAATCATCCATCATAGCAGGAAACTACTGTTAATGACAATTAAAATCAGCTATCTTTCCTTTTTCAAAGTCACAATATGTTGGATGCCACAAATGTCTTTTTGGTTTAGACCAATACAACGTAGGCCTGTCAGGAGAAATGTCAACAAATATTTTAATATTTATTTTATCATATTGTCACATATATTGTCTAAATGTAACTTATTTTGTCACTGGAAATGTGACAATTACTGCGTTTGATTTATTGTTATTGTTGTTTCATTCATGATGTTAGACCCAGTATGAACAGAATATAACACAAAAGGAACATTATTAATCATTGTTTGTTCGTTCTAACTGCTTTCCAACTGCAGCAGGAACGTAAAAATATCGTTTGTGTTCAGAACAAAATGAAATGAAAAGCATTTTGTTTATAATCCCCGGTGTTAAACGTGACCGGGGGGAGCCTCTCGTCTCTGGGAGTTATCAATCCCTCTGCCTCGGGCCGCTCGCTCTCCGGCTGCTCTCCTCTGCATCATGTTTCCCCTCTTCCCTTCCCTCCTTCCTGTGGCTCTTGTCAGTTGCTCTTCAGCTCTGGAGAAGTGTTGTCTGGCTCGCCGCTGGGAGCTGGCTTGATTGTCCTTGTCTGAGTGGAAAGATTTCTGTCTAGATGAATGCGTTGCTCCCTCAGTTTCAAAAAATTGTCTCCGGCATATCAATGATGTCTTTGTTCATTTGGCAACCGTGATGTGTCAAACAAAACGTAATGGATGGGGGGTAGTTGAAAGGAAGGAAGACATTTCATGGAATGATTAGAAGACGGTACATTCAGTTTAATTCAGCTTAGACAATTAAAAACAAACAGGAATACGTCAGTCATACTCCACTGAGTTCTTCCAACATAAGATGTAGCTAGATTTAAAATAACATCTCTGCCGCCCACTGATGCTGTTATGAGTTAGAAGCTATAACCAGGGCAGCAACAACGTGATTTGCCTTCTTTTCATTTCACTCCAGTCATCGGTGCTTAGGACGACTTCTATCTGGTGAATTTCACGCAAAAACTTTGCAAAAAGTGACGTAGCCTATGCCTGATTTTACAATTGGGAATAACAGTCGGTTGAAATCTCGTACGTCAGAGCTCGTTGTGATGCAGAGATAGGGAGAGGGACATCAGCGGTAGACAGGAGAGAGAGAGAGAGGAGGAGATCTCTGGAGAACGTCCATCCAGGGTCGGTCAGACCTCCTCTGCCGTCACGCTGCCCAGCAGGGATGCAGAGCTGCACTTCTGAATCGGAAGACATGGAAATGTTTCCTACTGTGGGAAGCTGCTGTCTTATCTGTTTAAGTGTCTGGGTTCCGGGTAGACAACCCTGTCCAAAGGCAGGTTGTGATAATGTGATGAGGGACTCGTAGCGCATATCAAAATACTGCCGCTGTTGTAATGGGTCCCGATCAACCTGAAAATGAGCTGAAATGAACTAATTTTGTCTGGTATCGTTGGGGTTAGATTAAAACTACTTAATCAAATGAACAGAGGCCAAAGTACACAGCCCTCTGCGGGGGCTTAATGAGCACAGACACCCCCACACACTCTCACACACTCTCACACAGGAAATTGAAGCTCTGCAGTTACAGAAATTGCCATTCAATGGGCTTTTGACTGAAGCTTAAAGGCCACTGTTCCCGTGGTTCTAAAAATGATGTTTTTCCTGGAAGAAAGGGAAGGGATTCATTATAACCGCTGCCTTGCTGGCTGAAAAACCAACCATACGATGGAGGATAACTTCTGGGAACGATAACACCAGTTTGATGTTTAGTTTTAGGCCATTCTCTCCCAACCCTGCGCTCCGCATTCCCACCAGCGTTAATACTGTGGCCTCGTTAAAATCAGCCCTGAATTCAAAACCAACACCGACGACGTCCCTTGCTGGCCGCGCGGCGTAACCCAATTAGGGCATCGGCCCTGTATACCAGGAAAATTAATCACCGATTAATAAATGTGACGGGCAGGACAGAGGCCCTGCCTCTTATTAGATAGACCATAATCAGGGTGGTTGATCTCAGCACAGTGACAGCTGATACGTAGCATCTTCGATTATTTGATCACAGAGGAATAATCAGATCTTGGATCAGCCACGGCCTGTGTTAATTACACCATAAGCGAAGGTTATGGCGAGTAGAGAAGGCGATCCGAGAGGCTGCAGGGTGGCGAGGAGGTCCCTCGTAAGACCGATAGCGCCTGCAGGTCTCCGTTCATCCGTGACACTTGCTGCGGAGATTAATAAGGGCGTATTTAATTATAACGGGAGACATTACAGCGGTGCTCAGACATGGCCAACGGCTTCTAGGATGATGGGATATTTAGCGCGTTATATCGCTGTTTGGATTGTGTTTGGATTGATATGTCACGTTTGCAGTGATTATCTGTGTCCAGCTGCCCAGTATGTAAAGCCCTGCAGGTGCGTAGACACCTCCTCACCTGATAGGGGGGGTTTATTTGAGATCCTACTGCTACTAACAAGCGTGCTGTGGCCAGATTTCACCTGGCAGGATGTTGTGTTAAAGCATGATCCAAAAAATGGGTGTTTTGGCAGCGGGAGGCGGTTGTCTTGGAGACACGCGGTAACGACAGCGAGTGGAATCGGAGACGGCGTGGGCAGGTGATAGATGCTGTGTTTCCCGGCCGGACCGGGCTGCCTGCGTTCAGGAGCAGATGGGGCCCCCACCGAGGCTCCTCCTGGTCTCCCTGGTTCCTCTTCTGCTGTCCTTGTCTTAAGAGCCGCAGGGGGCAAACATTTGGATTCGCCACCAGCGTCTGTTTATCTGTGGAAGTGTTTTCCATGGCTGCCTGGTTTCACACAATAGGAACGGCAGTCCTATCAGACTCTCTGTACATTTTGCACATGATGCATAGATTATTTTGTGTGGTTAGACTTCTTTTCAGCTCTGCTGCGCTCAGACTCTGTGACCCATGACTGTCCTCTCTCTGTCTGCTGTAGCTGACCTACCTTCCTCCACCGTGGGGCGAGTGTGAGTCGAAGGCGCTGGAGTCGGGCTTCTTCCAGGTGTACAGCGTGACGGCCTGCAGGATCGACTGCGAGACACGCTACATCGTGGAGAACTGCAACTGTAAGATGGTGCACATGCCCGGTAAGCACCTCGCTGTGTTTCCTTCTACACGTACAGTCGGGATTTCGCTGATGCTCTTATGCAGAGCGACTCAACGGTATTGAGGAGTCCACTATTGATCGGATAACTCAATATCTGATTACGTGTTGGCAGATAAATGCGCAGGAAAGGCAGACAGAACATCCAGTCTGTGGGTGATGCTGCTTTCAGTCTTTTGTTTGAAAACACGTCTCAGCTGCTCCTGAATTCCTCCTTTGTTTGTAGGTGATGCTCCGTTCTGCACCCCAGAGCAGTATAAAGACTGTGCTGAGCCTGCCCTCGGTACGTCCACATCAACCTCCTGTACACCTCATTGTAAAAGCAAATGTATGTATACCTACTATAGTTGATGCTGCCAAGTCCTAAGAACTTCACTGCTCATGACCTTATGTTATAATCTCCACATGACAATAAACACTTGAACTTGGCATTACCTTTATTTCTGAGAAACCTGTTCCTCTGTCTTAATAAACATGTCATCATAACTTTATCCTATCACATTTATTATTATTATTATTATTTTTTTTTTTTTTTTTCCTTCTCATTTCCAAACCCGAAATTTGCCTTTTCACAGCCCAACACACACCTCCTCAAACAACAAAATCACTCCACTCCACTCCACTCCACTCCACTCCACTCCACTCCACTCCACTCCACTCCACTCCACTCCACTCCACTCCACTCCACTCCACTCCACTCCACTCCACTCCCAGAAACAACAGGCAGGGCTTGAACCAACAACCTTGCTGGTGTGAGGCAGCAGCTTATCCATTCCACCATCATACCCAACAACATATGTGCCACTACATCTATTTCAGTGTCACCTTCACACACATCATGCTAATCTCCTTAGTTTTTCATTAACACTTAAAGTATCTTACTAACAAACAAACCCATCTCATACTCACATTATGTTCCACATGAAATAGATTAAACATCATGAAACTCAAATGGTATCCTTTCAAATTCATTTAATGCAAACAACTCTCACCTGGGACATTGCAAATACACAACATTTCTTTATTGTAAACATCTTCCACTGAAATACAACACACATGGTGAGTGACATCACAGGGAACTCTCTCATAATGGCTTTTGCAGCACTTTCAAAGCTTGGACCATTCAATGAAACTTCATTCCAATTTCCTCCACCAGAGAGCTTTTCTAAACACTCAGTCATCAACATTTGCTGTCACATGGGAACAATATACCACACAAGCTATCTTGTTGTTCCACATTAACACCATACCATCACAAGGTATCTCCAAACACTTTAAAATGAACCAGATTGAGGTCACAGCTCAGACGGAGAAATCGAGGCTTTCCTCTCACATATCTAATAACCCCTTATTTGAATTAAAATGACACACATATTGAATTTCATGACTGCAGTGAAAAATAACACCATTCACATCAAATCCTGCTACTTATGCATTCAGCACATTACCAAGAAACATATTTTCAGTCATAGTTATTCTCTTTCAGAAATTTGACGAGGCCATTTTAAACCTTGATAAGGAGCAGACGTCAGGGACTGATGAGTAGGAAACCGGTCCACTGGAGTATATTTAGCGTGCTGTGGGCAGATGGTAGCGGGTCCAACTGCTGCTAAATCCTGGGCCAAAGGGCATGTTTCTATCTGGCTTCAGGGGGAAATGTCTCCAAGAGGAGAACTCCAGAAACAGTGTGTGTACGACAATAACACTCTGAGCACCAGGCAGGGCTCTCCTCCTTCCTGAAAGAGCTGATATATCACCTTCTGTTTATCAACCAATCCAACCTCTGTCATGTGATCCTCCTCTCATCCACATAGCTAAACTCTCAGCCGTGGAGAGCAGCAGCTGCATGTGCCGGACACCGTGCAACATGACTCGCTACAACAAGGAGCTGTCCATGGTCAAGATCCCCAGCAAGACGTCAGCCCGCTACCTGGAGAAAAAGTTCAACAAGTCAGAGAAGTACATCGTGTAAGTGTCTGGCGCTCCACGCCCTTCTGGACAGACTACAGACAGATGGTACAATATGAGCACACACATAACTCTGTATTCTCTTTTCCAGAGACAACATCCTGGTCTTGGATGTGTTCTTTGAGGCTCTAAACTATGAGACCATCGAGCAGAAGAAGGCCTATGAGGTGGCAGGCTTACTGGGTAAGAGTCTCTCTCTCTTGCTGTGAAGGAGCAGTGAAGCACCATGTCTCTCCTCATGTGTCTCTCTGTCTTCCCAGGTGATATTGGTGGTCAGATGGGTCTTTTCATTGGAGCCAGTATCCTCACCATCCTAGAGCTCTTTGACTACGCTTACGAGGTGAACCTCTCGTTCCACACGGTTCTGTATACACTCCACTACACATTGTCAGAACTTTTCTTTTGACTTTCAACATCGTCCACTGAAATAATTGTGAAGGACCCATTTCTAACCTTTGACATGTCACACCGGTGTCCAGGTGGTGAAGGACAGACTACTGGACCTCCTGAGCCGAGAGGAAGAGGAGGAGAGTCACGGCGAAGACGCGGTAAGACCTGCGAGGGAGGTCGGTAACATTAAATATGACCTCTGACCTCCACGTAGGTCTAGACATGTTCCATTATTCTACATATGAGATTTCTACTTTTACACAACATTTTCACTGTAGATTCAAGCACTTTCAATGACTTATGTCCATTTTCTGAAACTATCAAGCCCTTATTTTCATTTTTGCCAAATTCACAAACTTTTAAGGCCTGTAAGTTAACTAACCAATCAAGTAAACCCAGGGTTATTAGAGGACATCTCCTTACTTCGCAGTAATTGGCGTATCACGTACGAGTAAACTCACCCACTCTTCTCCATGTTGTCAGAGTTCCTGTGACCCGCTGGGAAACCACTCTGAGTCCATCAGCCACACTGTGACCGTCCCCCTGCAGACCACCCTGGGCACCCTGGAGGAGATCGCATGCTGAGGCCCCTTCAGAGCTGCGCACATCCGGAGGGTCGCAGCCCCCCCGAACAATTGGCCCCCCGAACATCCTCTACAAGGGAAAGGAGAGCGAGAGGCGTGAGCAGTCGGTATCAGGACAGTGCTGAGGTCTGTCATGCTGCGATGTCGCTGCCGCTAACGGGGATTTAGGAGCTGTCGGCTGGATTTATCAGCTCTCTATGTCACTGTACTGTAGTAGGAGGTCACCGTACCACCGCGTAGAGGTCGTCTCCACGCGTGCGGGCAGAGACTTGGCAGGTCAACGACCCAGAGGCGTCTCATTCCTGCATAACAGACACTTTTCATAAGTCGCTCACTGCCAGAACTACTGTAGCGTGACGGTTCTGGACCGTCCAAACTGCATGCGTCGGTCTCTATTCTATCGGATACGGCTCTTTTCGCTGATGCTGGACCACGGTGTTGCTTTCCTGTACATTTGTGTCATTTGCTGTGTGTCTCTAGCTTCAGAACAGACCCAGGCCCGGGTGAGAAGTCCAACGTAGAATGTACAGATCCATCATATGTTTGTTTAAGTCATATTTCAAATGTGACCCGGCCGTCTTGCAAGTTGCATTCTGTCAATAAATTGTTTCTTAATTATGCCGAAGGGGAAGTGTTGACACGGTTCTGTGCCACTTCAACATTACTGCAAAAAATAAACATGAAAATTGGAGTGAAATCAAACATTTGGCAGTTTGCACGGCACATTTCTTCACATGTCACATTCTGTTTCGTCAATTTACTAAAAGACATGTTTGCAGTGTGAGTCCTGGGGCGCTACGCTGCGTACCGCAGACGTATGTAAAGGGATGTCATTCTCTTTACGTGTTCATTCATGTGAATAAGTCAATAGCTTCTGGCTGCTGCACCTTGCTAGAAGGCCAAGTCAGGCAGATTCCAGCTTTCTCCCCCTGCCAGACAGCAAGGCTCGCACAAATGGTCTCCTGTATATGAACATGAACCAGGTTGGTCTTCAGCCCTCAGTCCATCCGCAGGTCGTCGTGTTTCTTTACGTTGAGGACATTCTGTCCATTGCCAGGAGAGTCCCCGGGCCACACAAATAAAGCCTTTTCAGGATAATAGTACTCGCACTGATTATGAAAATGATCATTACAGTATGATGTTTGTTATTTTGGGGCATACAGGGTCTACTGTAACATGGTGTAAATATCAATGTTTTGCTAAAAGGAAAGCGGTCTAATCTACAAGGACTTTTATGCTGAAATGTCGGCCTCCTGGTCCACAACCGACCACACGTCCCATAATGTTACGCTGCTCAGTAGTTGAGAGTTCTAGGTTAACAGGCTGATGCATTGTGGGTAGTTGAATGTCATGTTGAAAGTGAAGGATGTATTTTACTTTGAGCACAGACTATCTTTTTGTCCAATGTTGGTTTATCTGCACTGTAAAAATGTCACTTCCAAGCTTATCCAATGCAAATCAACTTGTTTCAATATAATTGTTTTTTTAAACTGATGTTATCTTGATGCTCAGGAGAACTCTTGAAAATTGAATTTGAAACAAGTGAAATGATCTCAGCGCATTGGTGTGTTTGTTTTGTTGTTTTAAGGAGATTTTAATACTTCCTTCTTGACTAAGTGACTTTTTGCAGTGCAAACCTGCTGTCTGAAACATGGCTTCACACCAAAGCCTCATGGAAGACCGTTCTGAAGGGGATTTCAGTGTTTTTTGGGGTACAGCACATAATTCAGTTATATTTCTAGTCCGTGATCATCCTAGCATGGTCTCTGTCAACATGGTAATAATGTACGTTGCTGGTAGGAATGAATTCAAGTGCTTTGTGAGACTGTTTGAATGATCATTTCCCGTCCGTGGTTCAACCTGCTGTATGATCTCATGATGTTGTGGCTTTAGGTCCGAGGACGTTGGACTCCACGACCGGCTGATTCTTCTCTCTATTTTGGCTTCAATTGTTATCGCAGGACAGCGTTTCCTCATTTTGTGATGCAGCATTCGGTTTGTGTTTTTAATGTGGAACAATTAAATGAAAAAGTTCTTTTGCAGTCGCGGCGTCCTTTCTTAGCTGTGTGGTCAATGTGTCAGTCATTCATCTGGAGGTACAGACTCGGTGTAATATCATCATATTTCCATTAATGGACAGACAGACATTTATTGAGGCTATACGTGGCTCCATTCACTTGCATTGCAAGAACAGTTCTGATGATTCAAGAACCCTGTCATGACAACAACTCATCTCAGAAGACCTTTACAAAGAAAAACATATATATATATATATATATATATATATATATGCTATGAAACTGCACCTATTCACAAATCCTCAACTACATGGTCATGTTGTGTAACGTAGTGAACATTATATTATAAATCATAAAACAAAGTTTTTACGCTCACTCGAGGTGGAAAGGGTTTTTTGTCAATAAATTATGCAAGAAATGCTTTTGTCGCGTGACTGACGCAATGAGTCTCATTTACGATTAAAAGCAAAATAATTAGTCAGTTAAAACAGACCCTCAGCAGCCAGGCCACAAGTTACCACAAGATTAAACTTAACAACAAATGGGATTGTTGAAATATTTGTTTTCTTAAATATCGATAATCATGGCAGTTTGTTTACATTATTTTTAATAAATAAGTTTCACTTCTTATTTATTTATATATATATTTTGTTCTATCTCATTAGTATGTCCAGTAGCTAGAGAGTGTCTAGATAAAGACTATTCTTCTGTAAATGTCTCCTCTGGTCTTCCTTTGTTGAAGCACGCCTTCATAGACTACTGTTACTCTGTGTGTGTGTGTGTCTGTGTGAGAGAGAGTGTGTGTGTGTCTGTGTGTGTGTGGGTGTGTGTGTGTGTGTGTGTGTGTGTGTGTGTGTGTGTGTGTGTGTGTGTGTGTGTCTGTGTGTGTGTGTGTGTGTGTGTGTGTGTGTGTGTGTGTGTCTGCTCTACATATGAATAAGCTACTTTTATTTAACAACACTAACCATGTGACCACCTCATTTCCTCAACACAACTATCTTAAGAACGTCTCAAATACTTCATACAGAACATTCGTAAGGTTTTTCTTAAGACAGTTTAGTGAATCTGGCCCCAGCTTTCAAGAATTCTCTTGAATCACCTTCTGATACTAGTGGAGCCATTTGGATATTGACACTTGATTCTAGAAAATCTGTGAAACTACCTTGGAAACAGAATCATCTCATCCTTTTGGTAGCTTATTAAACTGCAGAAAGAGCGACTACACAGCGAGCCATGGCAGACAGAAATATAGCTTGGCAAAACCCAATTTCCTTCTGACATCTGTGCAATGTTCTCCTAATGTTGGCTGACATGTTCTCCTGTTCAGCCCTGAAGGATCACAGCAGATGGGGAAAATGCACCGAGGTGCAGAGGGACAATCCAGTTGAAACCTGATTCATCTTGCTGATCACTATATTCAAGGAAATCCTACACTAGCTACACGGTTAGCATTGGACTAAACATTGCTAACAGCTGCTATGAGAGTCGTGTGTTGGATCCCTCTCCATGGTACACATTTGCTCCATTAGTTCCGTCTAATGTTTTCTTCTCGACCACAGACATCAACCATAAATTATATTACTGGTGAATGAAAGAACCGTTTTAAAAAAGCACGTGACGTGCACCTTGAGATTAGCTTCAAACGCGGCTGACATGAAGAAGCCAGTGGTTAATGGATGAACTGTGGACTCAAGGATCTCATGTAGAGTTTCTGTTCAGCTTCACATCAGAGCGTGGCAGCAATTAAATCTTCTGAGCTAAACGCGTGTAGGAAAGGACCCCTGGTTGTGAACTATTTATATAACCATGATAGCACCAGAGCTGAGTCTCATCTGAGCTGCTGCAGGCTGAGGTTCAGCCTCAGTTCACTTGGCAGATATGGACATGGGATCTCGCCTGGGGTCAGGAACACAGTATCGACCTCTTTGGAAACCCAAATGTCTCTGCAGGAAGAGGAGCTCACAACCAACACAGGCTGCAATTCTAGACGCTGTTTGAAAAGGCGTGCTGAAATATAATATGTGAAAATAACTATTTATATAGCAGCAGTGTTTACAAAGTGCTTCGCAAAATGATATGAATATATTAAAGTATGAATGTGAAAATCAAGACTATTTGATTAAAATAGAGTTAATGATAATAACATAAATGATGAATAAATAATAAAATCAAACCCTACTCTTTTCAAAGATGTTTCTTGAATGAATACTTCTAGTCAACCATATATATGTGACTCTATGCCCCAAAAGTGTGGAACGCACTGCCCATAAACATCAGAGAGGCCGACACATTAGACGGGTTTAAAAACCTGCTCTAAACAGAGGCGGTCACACTCCCCTCTCAATACCCGCTTGGCTAAACTCTTAATCACTACAATGTTATGCACTAATCACGACAACTTTATGAATAAATATGTACCGCGATCATAGTGACTCGAGAAGTCTTTTAGAACCTTGGGATCCGATTCGATGTTGATTCTTAGTCTCACCTGACTGTCTTACTTATGATTATACTTGCTGCTAGTCCTATCTCTTTATATGTAACATGATCATTTTAATTCAAACAGCCTATCGGAACGCTAGGATCTGATACGATGTGATCATCATTTTGCACTTGTTCTTTAATGTTTTTCATCATTTTGCACTTGTTTTAATGTTCTAATGATTTTCGTTATTTTGCACTTGTTTTTTAATGTCTTTTCCTTGCTGTGCCTTAAACTCTGCATTCTATGTAAATTTTATTGTTGTGAAGCACTTTGAGCTACAATCCTTGTATGAAAGGTGCTATACAAATAAAAAAAATAATTATAAATTTAAAAA
>OMKK01084279.1:0-27169 GCA_900302305.1 Polymixia japonica
CAGTAGGGATGTGAGGTGTACAGTAGGGATGTGAGGTGTACAGTAGGGATGTGAGGTGTACAGTAGGGATGTGAGGTGTACAGTAGGGATGTGAGGTGTACAGTAGGGATGTGAGGTGTACAGTATGGATGTGAGGTGTACAGTAGGGATGTGAGGTGTACAGTATGGATGTGAGGTGTACAGTATGGATGTGAGGCGTACAGTAGTACCAACACGGTCAGCATTATTATTATTATTAATAATAATAATAATAATATTGCATGAGCCTTGCAAGGCTCAGGCTGATTTAAAACAGCAGATGGCGTGTTGAGCCATATTCAACTCATGAAATACCGATTTTTATACATTTGGTGTCAATGTCAGTATTAACATCAGGACTGGTGTGTTTTATCACAGTCATATAGTTTAGTTTAAGTGTACACTACCTCTTTAAAGATCTACAGCATAATACTACGCATGCGCGACAAAGAATATCTGCCAAACGAAAGTGTTTTACTTATTTAAATCATGGACGTATTATACCACTATTAGCAACTTGCTAAGACCTTAAACATTACACTTTTGGGTTAAATCAAATAAATCCCCCACAGAAAAGGTGAGTCTAGTCTGCTTAACTGGGTTTTAATAGAAGATGGAAGGAGCCGGAAGTGGAGTCTCGTCTTTCTGCTGCAATTAAACAAAAGAGCGAAGAAGAAACGGACACGTGGTTTGGCTGCCGCTGAAAGTTTGAAAATCATTTGGCAGCAGAACAAGTTGTCATATGTGGAGGACAGTCTTCAAAGTAATGATCTTATGTGGAGGGCAGTCTGCAAAGTAATGATCTTATGTGGAGGACAGTCTGCACAGTAATGCCGTCTCCAATCCCTGTGACTCGCCTGCTGCCTAAAGACATTTATCCATCACTAGATGTGGGAACTTGCAGCAGCCCGCTGACAAAATACGCCAATGATTCAACTTTAAAAGTACCTTCTCAGAGGTTCAATGGAAACATATCGAGCAGACTGTGGTCTTCTGTGGTCTACTGGAAGGAGCTGAGCTGCCTGCAGCCCGTAGGATCCGGGGGGTTCGGCTCCGTGTACAAAGCGCAGTACTTTGGAGAAACCGTCGCGGTTAAGAAAGTTAAAAAGTGTTCAAAGAACAAGCTGGCGTCGCGGCAGAGCTTCTGGGCGGAGCTAAACGCTGCACATCTGCGTCACAAGAACGTCGTACGTATCATAGCGGCGTCGACTTGCGTCCCGTCGAACCCGGAAAACGAGAACAACATCGGCAGCGTGGTGATGGAGTACGTGGGCAGCAGAGACCTGCACCATGTTATCTACGGCTGTACGGAGGCGCTGGGAGCGGACAGGTGGCTCGGGTATTCTGTTGACATCCTCCACGGACTGAGGTTCCTCCATTCTCACGGCATCGTGCATTTAGATCTCAAACCGGCAAACGTGATAGTATCAAACGAGGATGTCTGTAAAATTGTGGACTTTGGCAGTTCTCTGAAACTGGACCCCCGGTGCGAGGTGGGTCACATCCCGGCCTGTCTGCGTCATGTCGGCGGCACCTATACGCACAGAGCGCCGGAGCTGCTGAAAGGAGAGACTGTGACACACAAAGCGGACATCTTTTCATTTGGTATCACTTTGTGGCAGCTGATCACCAGAGAGCAGCCCTACACCGGAGACAGGCAGCATGTTCTCTACGCGGTTGTCGCTTATCATTTAAGGCCGTCGGTCAGAGACCAGTTCTTCCAGTCTGACCACCAGGGGGAGCTCTGCAGGACCGTCCTGGACCAGTGTTGGAGCGGAGAGGCGCACTGCAGACCAAGCGCTCAGGACCTGCTCGTTTATCTTGATAAAATCCGATCCCAGGACTGAACCTGTTTTGTCTGCTCCTGGCCCTGCTGGATGGACAGTTATCACTGATTACAACTTTTTAGGAACATTTTTGGGATCTCCTGCAAACAGACCCAGCAAAAGTCTCAAACGCGAATAAATTGAAAATGAGCCTGTGAATTTGGGTTGTCTTGCATTTGAAGTTGAGATTATATCTTATTAACTCATCCACCAGCAATCTGAATCTTGTTCTTTCTCATTTGGCCAATTCTAACCAGAGTTTTAAAAGATTTTTTCAGTTACGGTAGTAATCATAATTATTTGTGTTTTACCCAATTTTGTCTCTTAAATAAGGAATTTAAAAGTTATTGATGTGATCAGATTTTTATTTTCTATGGTTGGTGTGGTCATGTTTTGTTTTAATGTCATGGGATTTCATTAGAAATATTTTTATATTGTGCTTGTTTTGTTTCTTAAAGCATAATCTTTTAATGTTTATTAAAATAAAGGGTTGGTTTAAAAAGAGAAATCACATTCTTATTTAACCTGTCCACTTAAAGATATTTTTATCTACCTGGCTGAAGGTGCAAGATTTATCAAACTAAAATTAATAATCTATTGGGCCTTTCTGGACAAACTGTCTCCACCAGGGTACTAAAATATAGGAGTTAAAAAAAACTTATTTGAGATTCCAGCCTACTACCAACAACTGCGGTTAAAGATAGAAGGCTTAATATATGGACAGTCAAATGCCATCCCCATGAACCTAGTGTGCCACTTAATTGGGGTGCAGGGGACAGTTGTGGAAAAATGTTCATTGCTATTACTGTTATTGGACAGTCCCCTGTGCGACAACCCAAAATATTTATTAAGCTGGTTTGGTTACAATGGTACATCTTGCATTATTTTCTGATTATTCCATTTAAATGTGCTATGGTGAATTACTGTCACCCTTTATAATCTAAACTAATTAGCACTGTTTTTGGTTTACTATATTAATCACCATTAATTTACTCAATTCCTCAACTTGTTTCCTCCAACAATACCATGTTTGTCTGCACCATATAGCCATTGGCCACAAACCTTAGGTTGTTGCCTTGAAATATACAGTGTTTGTTATGAATACTACAGTTGTGATATGAATATATTTAGAATTTCAGATTGGCAAATCATTTAGACTTGTGAATATTCAGATGAGTATTTACATTTTATCTCTGCTCATTAAGTTGAAATATTGCCTAACAAATAGTGTTTTTATATAGTGTTAGGGGAGGGGTCATGCTAGGTATGGCTCCACTGTGTCATCGAGCCATGATGTCAGGCCCGCCCAAAAAATCCTGAACACAAAAATGGTAAAAAAAAAAAACTGTCTAAAAGTCTAACTACACAATTCAGTACTACATCGTTTTCAGCAATTATTTTCTAACATGTATAATGTGTTTAGAAACAAATCTCTGAATCTCACGGACATACACGGACTTTAAAGCAGATACAGGCAAGATTGTGACATTTTGGTGATCCCTTGTTTCCTAGTGGTATTATTTTACATTGTTGTCACAAAGACAACCAAGCTGCTTGTTTGGGTTTTGTTTTTTTTTCAAAGCCCAGCAACTACACGCAACAGACTGTCGAAACAAGAGGACTAAACATGTTCACAGAAGAGGCTCTTCCTGTTTTGGTTGATGCACTTCCTTTGCGCCGTATGTTGGTCCTTCTAATTTCAGGAGCGATCGTACCCAGTGGCACATAACTGCATAATGAACGTGAGGCTGTTAGAGAACCAATCTTAACGGCAATGGTATCATTCTTCCATAGTCATTACAATATGCAGCTATACAGTGAAAATGTATTTTATATGTTAAAGCAGCAATCCTGTCTGTAACTAAACGGCACAGCTGAAGTAAATCTAAAAAAGAGGTCAGACCCTGGAAAAAAAAAAGATTGCTAGACACCTTGATAAAACAAAATCTGGGTGGAGTTGCATGCTGACGAAAGCTGGCTCCACTGCGTTCGTTAACACCACAAATCAACCAATAGAAATTTACAATTGCAATAGCATGATTTACAATGTTGGAGGCAGTTGCCATGCATATTTAGAATGCATATCTATAGATTCAACAACTTTACACAATTATGTCAAGATCTGGACCTGGATCAATCGCAAACACTACCTCATACCCCCCAAGTTCAGTCTTTAATTGTTTTTTGAGGTTGGGTTACTCTTTAAGAGTCCTCAATTTTTTTACTGTTAAAACTAATAGCCATGGTGCATATTTTCAATTCTGGTTTTCCCATAATGGACTGATGATTTATGTACACTGACTTGTGTATCTGTTGTTTATTTCCTGTAATAATCCCAATATATTGTATTATTCTTACTTAATTGCATTTTATTTTTTACAGTATGGTGTTTTGTCTTATCTTCGCCACTACTTTTTTTTATGCCTGATGATTCTCTGCTGCTGTGACAACATCATTTCCTCAAGAGGATTAATAAAGTTATCTTATACTTAATGCATGATAGGAATAGAGCAGGAAATGTAGTTGTATGAGTTGGGGTTTTAAGAGTTTGAATCAATATAAGATGTTCTACTTTTTGTTAAAAACAAAAAAAAAACCACTCACACTCACAAAATCAACTCATCGTGATGTATGCCATTAGTTATAATGGCAAAAAGTTATTTTGCTGCCGGTCCTCTACTGAGCTGTCCTCTCATGACGTGTAGTCGTCAGCGTAGCAACTACTCCCGTGTGTTGATGCCGCTGTTTATTAGGTATCAAGGAGGTCCTACTCCTAAACAATGCCGAAGAAGAATGTCAGTAACCCGGATGAGCAGTACATAAAGCAGCACAGGCCGCCGCTCAGCCTTTTTCCCTCGGAGCTGTAGAGACTGTTCCTGGCTCACCGCTGTTCGTCTTCAATTCTTCCGAATAAGTCGGTCAGGAATAATAAATATGGTAAGTGTCACTTAAGTATAGCTATTTCCTTACAGCATTTCATACGCGTTACTTGTTGGTTATTAAGAATTAGTCGGCACAACGCAGCAGTGAAGTTAGCTGGTTAGCTTGTTAGCTGTTTAGCTTGTTAGCTAGGTGATGCTATACACGTGCTGCCTGATGTCAGGAAATCTGAAAACTGCACTTAAATCACCACATGTTCTAGGTGAATTATTACATGTTCTAGGTGCATTATTACATGTTCTAGGTGAACTATTCTGGCAGGATTTACAACTTCCGCGTTTAAACGCGTATGTTGTCTTTGTGTAATTAATGTTAGGAATGAGCTCTCACCGAAAACTGGCGCTGTGATGTTAACCAATGATTTCTAATGGTATTGATCAGTGGTGGACAGTCATGTGTCGTTATGTTTTATTGATCAGTGGTGGACAGTCGTGTCGTTTACCCAGGTTTTCCATACACTACACCAGCTGGCCCAGCTGATAGGAACACCTTTAACCCCAGAGGCACTAATGTTTACAGTCACCTGTTGTAGTATTTTGTAGTGTATTTGTTCCTCCCTTGTACATGATTGACACAGATGGCATAGACACTGGAATAGATGGTAGCGAAGTGAACATCATCATACTGATATAACGTTATATCCACACAACATTTTTCAACTCTGGCTGTTATTGTACCTCCCGAACTTGGCTTTGTAAACCAATTTGCTAGTGTTGGTTATAATTGTAAGAAGAAACCTCATAGGCCAGAAAGCTTTAAGGACTAATGCTTAACTAATTTACACAGATTGTTGTGTATAGGGTAATATTTAATTAATATTTGGCTTTAACCATATGATTTTTATGAAAGATGAGGTTGACATGCATGTTTAGTGATTAGTTAGCTTTGAGATGTGGCCAACTGTCAGGCCTTCACTTGACTATTAACACTATATTCTAGGATTAATTGGCCACTGTGGTTGCCAAGGGTCATGGCATTGATTCATTCTGAAGTCAAACACCATAAAACTACAGTTTCTCCAAACCAAAGGAATTTGTCATTTTGGTAATTGTCTGAATTTCATTCACAAATTCAGGCTTTCAAGGATACTGGTAAAGCACCTGTTGAGACTGAGGTGGCCATTCACCGAATCCGCATCACTCTCACCAGCCGCAACGTCAAATCTCTGGAGAAGGGTAATGCTCTTGGAATTATTAAATTGTGAAAAATAAGATGGGGGAATATTGACCTGAGCTATGAGGATAGAATTCTTAAATTGATAAACCCTGATGACGTTATACGCTATTCTGAGCTCAAAGGTTAAAAAAACAAAACTGGTCTGACTGCTGGCTACTGGTGTCTGTTGACCTATTTTCTGTCTCTTCCTCCCCCTCAGTGTGCGCAGACTTGATCCGTGGCGCCAAGGAGAAGAACTTGAAGGTTAAGGGACCAGTCCGCATGCCAACCAAGGTACTGGAACACATATCCTCTTAAAATGATCTGGGGGGGGTTATACCACAAAACAAATGCACTCTTTAATTTAGTGCTGGCCTCAACATGGATTTGTATAGTCCAGGACTTCAACCTAAAATAAATGTAGTCAATCATGTCAGTTGATGCTCCAGTTCATTTTGTATGTCAACATAACACAAGTTAGCTAGCAAAGTTTCATCTCAGCCTTCTCCCAAGCAATCGCAGTGAATTGAGTTTCACAAATTGTATAATTTGACATTTTGTCCAAATATGGCCATGTTCTAGTAGCACG
Source organism: Polymixia japonica (assembly GCA_900302305.1). Classification (NCBI taxonomy): domain Eukaryota; kingdom Metazoa; phylum Chordata; class Actinopteri; order Polymixiiformes; family Polymixiidae; genus Polymixia; species Polymixia japonica. Next base: position 6,529 of record OMKK01084279.1, read on the forward strand.
TAAGCGACTACAGACGGTGTCGGATTCTCTTGCCAACAAATGTTAAAGGAACACGCCAACATTTTGGGAAATACACTTATTTGCTGTCTTACTCAAGAGTCAGATGAGGAGATTGATATCAATTTCATCTGTATCCAGTACAAAGATAGGGTACATGCTAACCTAGCTTAGCATAAAGACTGGATGCAGGTGGGTAATGTAGCCCTGCTCCATCAAAAGTGAAGAAATGCACCTTCCAACAACTCCAAAGCTGTCTTAATTATATGTTGTCTTGTATATTTAACAGTGTTTCTCAATCCTGGTCCTGGGGACCCACTGCCCTGCATGTTTTAGATGTTGCTCCAACACACCTGATTCAAATGATCAGCTCGTCACCAAGCTCTAAGCCTGAGCCATTCATTTGAATCAGGTGTGTTGGAGCAAGGAAACATCTAAAACATGCAGGGCAGTGGGTCCCCAGGACCAGGATTGGAGAAACACTGATTTAACACGTGTGGAAAAACAAGACGTTTTAGAAGCACTTAGGTCTGGACCTATTTCTTGCCTTGTCGGTGGTTGTAGTGATTTTGTGCGCCCGGGATCAAGTTCTAGAACTGGCGTGTATTTCCCAAAATGTTTGGCGTGTTCCTTTAAGCAAAACAAATGTTGGTAATCCTAAATCTCTGACAGTTTGTAAACACATACACACTTTTGAGTTGTTTCAGCTAGATGAATGAATGAACTTTAATCTGTCTCCTTCTCCAGACTCTGCGCATCACCACCAGGAAGACCCCCTGTGGTGAGGGCTCCAAGACCTGGGACCGTTTCCAGATGAGGATCCACAAGCGCTTGATAGACCTGCACAGTCCATCGGAGATCGTCAAGCAGATCACCTCCATCAGCATCGAACCAGGGGTTGAGGTCGAGGTCACCATCGCAGACGCGTAAACCAGTCTGATGATGCAATAAAGAGAAAAGAATAAATGCTGTCTGGTCTTTTTATTATGGGGTTCCTACATGTATACGTCTGGAAATGATGGTGGAGTTGAACAGTATAAAAGTCTTCGGAAGCGTCCGAACAAATGGGTGACTGTGTGCAGAGGGAGGGGATGTTAAGAATTAGGCTGCATATTGCTTACCTGGAGAGTCTTGGCCGTTGGACACTAGTGTATAATAGTGAAGTGCATTATGCCTTGTATTGGACTCGGCAGGAGAAGGAAACCTGGGACAGCTAGAATTGGCCACAGGTCACTAAAATCATTACGGTTTACAGTAGAACTGTTTGATCCTCAGGAATGCATAATTGTACACAAAGTTTTCTTGGGTCTGAAATAATGTGACATGAATCTGATTTAGAGCTCACTTTCAGGATTGTACTGAAGGTCTGACTAAAGCGAGAAGGTTGATGGTCATTCTCCATACATGACAATACAGTTTATATAGTTGGGGATATGAAGATGGAACTATCACGTTGCCCATCCAGTCAGAATGCATTCTATCAGTCAAGGTCGTACAGGATGGAAAGAATCTCATTGTTTGCATTGATAAACTTTTTAAATGCTCTTCACTGGACAACAGGCACTGTCATACACATTACTTTGTAATTAAAATATTATAAAGTGTGGGTCACGGAGCCATACCAAGTTTACTTTGGGTTGCTTGAACTGGCCTCTAAGCTCCAGAGTATGTTGATAGTAATTTGATGGCTTTGCGATAATACTACTGTTGCTGCCATCAGATCCCATCTATGTGTATGATTTCTTGTTTATATATTGTTTTATTCTTGCTCAAGTTATTAAATGGATGTCCTCGGTTACTGTTAAAGAAGTCGTGCTGCTAGAGGGCGACATCACTGCCCAGCAAGGGTGACTGTTTACACAAAATGTGGATACCACACGTCCTTAAACTAAAGGACACATCTGAAATGGGAGCAAATTGAGCGAGAATATTTTAACATAGTGCTTCGCCTTGGTTGTTACATTGTGTTGTACCAGGTGAAGACGCACACTTATTCCCTATTTCCCAGCATGATGAAGATTAATCAACAGACCCGGGTGGTTTTATAATGTTTCCTTTACACATATAGAAGCAGAGCTTCATATTTCTATCTTATAATTTGTGAGTACACTGATTAAAATTAAATCCCCAATCTCAAATTTAAAACAAAGTTAACAACTTTGGTCCTTGTTCAGCAAAATTACAATTCTTTTACAGACTGCTTCCTGTTTTTCAGATATATAATGTTGTTTTTCCACAGTGATGATATAGCAGGCTCCAAAAGAACTGATGAATGCATTGAACATGCTGGTTGAACTGGTTTTAGTGTTGAACATGCTGATTGAACTGGTTTTAGTGCTGGTAATGCTCCCTCCCTCTCCAAGTTAATTGGCTATTCCTGGATCCTCTGGTGATTTGGTGGAGAGCTCAGCTGCTTTCAATTAAAACACTGATTTGAAGTTACCCTTTGTTTTTTTAGGAGAGGAACACTAGCACACCTACCTGTAGCCATTATAGACTTGTTGTTTTTAAGTTAAATTAAGTAGTACTAGTTGTTCAGGGGCCCCAAGTAAACCTCAATATTGTATCAGGGAAATAGTTATGCAGTCACTAAATGCATGAATTGAATTGGTGCATGTATTAATGTACACTGTTCTGAGCTATCTAGCCTAGAGATGAGTGAGCTTACTGATTTGACTCATGAAGAGTCAATCCTTATGCAGCCTGATGCAATGGAGTCCACATTCTTCCAGCAGACCCCAGCAGAGCTCTCTGGAATATCCTCCGCCAGTTCTACCCAGGTATGATTATCAATCTAAACTGCATCAATCTCTTAAAATCTCTAATTATTTCTATCAAATTATGTTCAGTAATTCAAGTACTTGGAATGTTTCTATGAAGTAGCTCTTGTGAGGGTTTTTTTTAATCTTTGATTTGCAAGTAAATTTTGCTGGTCTTGATTTTTAGGTTAAATAGTTGTGTATAACGATTTTAAAGTATAGGAGTGTCGACCTAAGATATTGCAGACCAATCTCTCTAATGAATCTGAAGTTGAAGATGACTTGTATGCAGACGTTTGGCCCCAGGTGTAATAATTGTCCTCACTGCATCTCTAGAGTGAACCGCCAGGTGGTGCTGAGCAGCAGACTCTACGAGTCTACCTGAGAGTCAGGCCCTTCTCTAAGCAGGAAGTCTCTGACAATGAGGGTCAGGTAAACAAGGACATCTAATATGATCCAACATTAAAGTGACAAAAGTGCCCAGCAGTTTTAAATACAAATTCCAAGTAAAAAATATATTACTGGTTTGCAAATTCAACATATCTGTCCACACCACAGCTATGCAACATAGTTTGGCAAGCTAACATTTAAGGCTAACCTATTGACAAAAAGTATACTATTTTATATATATACGCTACATTATGTTATACTTTACTTACTATAACAACTGTTGTACTTGTCAACAATGTTATGCGCTGACTAAGGTCAATATATGCTATTTAGGCTCCAGAGGCCATGGCCTGTTTGGTGACACAATTTGTCCACTACTGCCAAACGCTGTGGTCTCTCGGCCTGGGCGCATGGTGTATTTCAGTGTGGTCTCTGTCTCTGTCTCTGTCTCTGTCTCTGTCTCTGTCTCTGTCTCTGTCTCTCTCTCTGTCTCTCTCTCTGTCTCTCTCTCTCTCTCGCTCTCGCTCTCGCTCTCTCTCTCTCTCTCTCTCTCGCTCTCTCTCTCTCGCTCTCGCTCTCTCTCGCTCTCGCTCTCTCTCGCGCTCTCTCTCTCTCGCTCTCTCGCTCTCGCTCTCGCTCTCGCTCTCTCTCTCTCTCTCTCTCTCTCTCTCCAGGGCTGTGTAGTGACTCTCTCTCTCTCCCTCCAGGGCTGTGTAGTGACTCTCTCTCTCTCTCTCTCTCTCTCTAGGGCTGTGTAGTGATTGAGAACAGCCACACGGTGACGCTGCACGCACCCAAGGGCTCTGCCACCATGAAGAGCAGTGAGAGAGGCGTCGGCATGCCGCTCCACAGGTTCTCCTTCTCCCAGGTCAGAACCAGCTCAGCCTGCTGTTTACCCACATCTGGATCATCTGCAAATGGTCCTAGTTTACATTTATTCCTAAGAAATGACTTTTAAAACTGGATTAGTTGGATTGTACAAAACTAGATTACACAAGTTGACCAAGTGCCGTTACGTTTTGAACTGGTTGATGACCCTGTTTTTTACTCTGATACAGTCAGCTAATATTGGAGAGGTGAACACATCAAGTTAATTTCCAACCTGAATGAATTGTGTTGTAATGTCCAGGTACCCAAGTGGTCATTCTATGCTTAACACAATGTAATATTACATCTAGATTTTCAGTAGGTTGACAGGGTACTCCAGTTGTGGTCTACAAATGTAGTCTATAATTCTGCACTGATACAAATATTCAGAATCTTGAATGTATTTTAAATGTCATCTAAAAATATCAAATGTTGGTCCAGTACTTTAGAGCTCGCTGCATATTTACTCCTGATAGAAATAGTGGTTTGATTATAATTTTCCAAGACTTATTTGGTTACTCGTGTTTAATCTTGGTTTAAGATGAGATATGAGGCACATGGTTTGGAAGTGGAAAAGGTCTGCATTGCTCTACATATTTTAATACAGGATGTATGATATTCTTGTGTCTGAAAGGTTTTTGGGCCTGAGACTCGGCAGGAAGTGCTATTTGAAGGCACTATCAAGAGCCAAGTGTCAGATTACCTGGATGGGAAGAATGCGTTGATATTCAGCTATGGCGTGACAAATGCTGGGAAGACGTACACAATTCAAGGCAAGTATGTGCCCACGTTGTAACAGTCTGCTAGGAGTCAGCCACAGGTGGACTGGAAGCTGCTGACTAGGGCAAGTTGCTGGTTTACTAATTGTTGCTGGATGTCAATACTGTACCTTTGTACTCAAATGCACACGCACTTTTGGGACCACAATGGAAACAAGCTCTTGAGCTTTTTTGTGACTGTCCTATTGACAGATTTGTAATTGTATGCTTTTATTCTGCTCAATAAAGAATTCAATCAATTCAATCAATCAATGCCCCATCTGGCAAACGATTAACAGTAGGATATACTGTAGATTCTGTTACTGAAACATGTCTCTTTTGTATTTCCTAAAATTTGTCTGTTCCCCTCTAAACAAAAAATATAAAAGAAAAAAAAGAATTGGTGTTTAAGATGTTAAAAGAAGTCCCAGTTATATTTCTGTCTAGAATAGTTAACAGAAGTTGTGGTAGATGTCATTACTTTGTGAGATGTGTTTCAGGGTCCCCCGCAGAGCCAGGGATTTTGCCACGAGTGCTGGATGCCACCATCCAACACATCAGAGGCCGTCGGTATGAGGAGATGAACCTGAAACCGTACCTTGGGAATGATGCTCAGTATCTGGACCCTGATCAGGTCAGGCAGGAGAGGAACACCAAGGCGGCCATTTTAGCTTCGTTCAAAGAGGTAAGATAACTTCTTATTCTTTCCATGTTAAGTGGGTCAAACGGATCAGCTCATAGGAATGCAATACTCGGTATCCTCGGTCCCTCTTAGGAGTGTGAACCCTTGAGACGCAGTGGCAGTTCATCAGGCTCCTCGCCCTCCTGTGCCATCAGATGCTCCACCTCCTCTCTGTCGTACAGTCGGACAGGTGTCCTACAGCAACTCGGTAAGTGTTATCCCAGCAGTTGTCATGTCACGATGCAGGGGGCTCTGACTAAACCATGAAGGTGTTATGTTCATCATGCTCTTCTCAGTTTCACCTGCAGATGGATTTAGTTTGTTAGTGAACTAAGTGGTGACTCTACGTGGTTTTCAACACGCACACGGTTCTCTAGTACTACCTTACATCTCCTTCATTAGTAGGAAGAAGGCTGTTGAGAAAAGATATAATTCCTATAGTGTTGAGAGACAAAGAAGAGATCGATGGCCTGTTCAGCTGACGTGCTTTTCATTCAACCCGTTTCCCACAAATTGTGTTGGCTGCATGAATTTACCACCCAGACTAGCATCCCAATCATATACAAACACAAATATTCATCTTTCACCTTTCTGATGTACCTCATTTTTAAGACTAAAGGCTTCAAAATTTTGGACACAAATTGAATCTCAGTTTTACCAAATGTCCTCAAAAGGAGAATCAATGACCTGATTCTATTGTGAAAAGCAAATGGCATGTACACATTTTACACAAAAGGATGTAGTCTAGTGCGTGGTGAAAGGCACTTTCAACCATGAAAGGTATTGAAAGCTTTATTTTTAAAATCAATAATTTAGTTCATGCTGAAATCAGGGATTTTACAAGTTGTTTCCCTCTCATGCTGTTCAAAATGCAACAAACATGGTGTTGCAGCTCGTGTGACTTTTACTCACAACTGCCATAGTTGACACTGACGCTAGCTAGCAGGCTAGCTACCACCGCTAGTCCCTGGTGCCTCATCCAGCCTTTCTGCAGTTAGATTTCAATATGTAAAACGCATCACTTCCTGTGTGCAGCAAAGAGTTTCCTGTCTTTGTCCTACCCTGACAAATGTTTCAGTAGCGGTCTATAAGAGCGTCTCCACCCAGGTTAATGGTGCTAGTTGGTATTGTGTAGACTCACTCCACAGCCCAGACTAACTATATTCATGGAAACATGTAATTGATATAATATTTAAATTCCAAGAAAACCTATCTTAATCTGATTTATTACTTGGATTGATTACACCCTAATGTATGTTGCAAAATTCTATAGAAAGTATTCAGGTATTTTGTATGCCTGTATAATGTGGCTTTATAGACAATACCAAGACCAGCCAAACCACATCTACCTGTGCTGATGCTCATTTTAAATTAAGCCAGTTTTAAGGCAAAAGTTGAGGCCTGGCTTTCAGAAAGCATTCCTTTTGTAATGTGAACTGTAGTGTGAACTGTATGCAAATAGTGTATATTGGCTTCATGAATTTCTGTAACTACCTGGATAAGAATTATGATTGTTTGATGTTGGAACCCGGTAGGATTGAATTTGGTGGTAATTTTAAATGCACTTTATGGTGAATAATGATGGCATACTGTACCATTCATGACTGCCAGCATTTTGCTATGAACATTTTAACAACAAGGACCACAATGGAAATAAGTCTGACTTTATTGTGCTTATCCATGACCATTTTTATGCAAGTATCTTTGATTCATGTTTTAAAATTGTTAAATAGAACTAACTAATGCCCACAAGTTACCATGTTTATGCATGACTTCCATTCTTTTCCTGTCTCTGTTCCTCCCAGCAGAACCAGATCACTGCCAGTTTGCCTTGTGGGTGGCGTTCTTTGAGATCTACAATGAGAGCGTTTATGACCTGCTGCAGCCCTTCTCCTGCACCAAGTCCAAGAGACGTACGGCTCTGCGCGTGTGTGAGGACAGCACTGGAAACGCCTACGTTAGAGGTGTGTGACCACATGTAAATTCATTTATTCAATGTAGAACACCGAGTTGAGTAAAAGGGATCAAGCTGTACTCTGTATTCTGTTCCTAGTTTGGTAAAAACATGACTGGAAACGCACTATATTTAGCTAAAGGTTTAAATGGGAATCAAAGATGACTCCTTAATTTGGAGTTAAATGCCACATTTCTATATTATAGGAGTCAATTTCTGCTGAGCCAATGAGTGATGGGTATGATATGTACACCGCAGATGAATTAAACGGGTGTTTTTACTCGAGTGTACCGTCTAGGTGACTACACATACATCAGTGCAACTTTGAGTCAAATTTTCACAAATAAAACTTGGTTAAATAAAAGGGTTAAATATACTTTTAAGTTCAAATGTTGACAAAATGCTGAACATTAAAAAATGTTAATATCAATTTCTTGTCATTTCAGATCTAAAGTGGATCAACATCCACAACCTGGAGGAAGCCTGCAAACTTCTCAGATTTGGAAATAAAAATCGCAGTGCTGCATCTACTAAGATGAACCAGTCCTCTAGCAGAAGGTACATTAACATGTAACCCTTGCCAACATTATTAGTTTATTAACACTGAACATTATTAGTTTATTAACACTGAACATTATTAGTTTATTATTAACACTGAACATTATTAGTTTATTATTAACACTGAACATTATTAGTTTATTATTAACACTGAACATTATTAGTTTATTATTAACACTGAACATTATTAGTTTATTAACACTGAACATTATTAGTTTATTAACACTGAACATTATTAGTTTATTAACACTGAACATTATTAGTTTATTATTAACACTGAACATTATTAGTTTATTAACACTGAACATTATTAGTTTATTAACACTGAACATTATTAGTTTATTAACACTGAACATTATTAGTTTATTAACACTGAACATTATTAGTTTATTATTAACACTGAACATTATTAGTTTATTAACACTGAACATTATTAGTTTATTAACACTGAACATTATTAGTTTATTATTAACACTGAACATTATTAGTTTATTATTAACACTGAACATTATTAGTTTATTATTAACACTGAACATTATTAGTTTATTAACACTGAACATTATTAGTTTTATTTCTAGTTGCTGTCGGTGTTGTCTGCAATATAATGAACTTTCCGTTCAACAGCCACAGTATATTCACCATGAAGTTACTGAAGATCGACGGTACCACAGTTCAGAGGATCTCGGAGTGAGTAGCTTGTGATGCAAACGTTGATATTGACTTCAAACTAAGATGTCTTTTTGTTTACTGATTGTTTGTGAGGCCATCACAGCAGTTTAGTGGATGAGCCATTAAGAATATATTAAGTTATTTAGCAGAGATATCAGCCACTAGTTTGACTATACTGGTAATTATAACTATTTGTCCAAACTTTACATCTTAATTAATTGCTGAAAGCCACAAGTTGTGGATGGTGTGCAGAACAAACTGCATATATAGAAAGTAGAAAATGTATAATATATATATAAAATGTATAGAAAGTGTTGCTTTGTGTTTGTCAGGTTCTCTCTGTGTGATCTGGCCGGCTCTGAAAGATGCAATAAAGCAAAGACGTTTGGAGAGAGACTGAAGGAGGCAGGCAACATCAACGGATCCCTGCTCATTCTGGGGAAGTGCATCACTGCCCTGCGCAACAACCAGAGTGACAGGTGAGTAGAATGACTGTAGAATGACTGACGGGTACCTTAGAATGACTGACGGGTACCTTAGAATGACTGACGGGTACCTTAGAATGACTGACGGGTACCTTAGAATGATTGAGATTGAGATTGATTTTGGTGCTAATGACCTGAGACTGCTCAGGTCATGTTTGTTAACGAGGTTTAATTTCCTCAAGGTATTTGGTCTGGGAGGGATCGGTAAATGGAAAAAGGTGGATGTCATTTGAGTTGCAGTGATGAACATTGGGGGTCTGTTACTGTCCCAAATGGCCAACAAGGAGATACAGATGGATATAAAATCTATCTTTTATACTTAACCAAACAATGAAATAAAGATAAGACATCCACAGAGATTGTATAGATATGCTGATTAGAACTGTTGCTTTACACCCCAACAATACTATTATTATTAAGATACCATTTATTTCTCAATTTTAAAGCTGAAATATGTAATATTTTATAGCTACTAGAGTTGTGTTCACTTGATAAATTGTAAATGCAGTAAACTCAACTTCACGCCCTGTTCAGTGGTTATGATATAATACTTTCAGATCAAGTCTGATGTCTCGCATCACAGCTGCTCCATTTGCAACATCACAGAAGAGACAAGAAAGATGCGTACATTTAACATACCATTACAATCACAGAAATACATTTAAAACACCATTACAATCACAGAAATACATTTAACACACCATTACAATCACAGAAATACATTTAACACACCATTACAATCACAGAAATACATTTAACACACCATTACAATCACAGAAATACATTTAACACACCATTACAATCACAGAAATACATTTAACACACCATTACAATCACAGAAATACATTTAACACACCATTACAATCACAGAAATACATTTAACACACCATTACAATCACAGAAATACATTTAACACACCATTACAATCACAGAAATACATTTAACACACCATTACAATCACAGAAGACGATGGGCCCTTCATCTGATCTGGGATTAAGCTCCATATTTAATTCTAGGATTGACTGGTGTACAAGACTGTTACATCATGGACCCTGTATCTCTGGTTTGATGGTAACGGTTTGTATTCATTGTTCAGGACACAGTTGGGGTCAGAGACGATGTTGTTGGCCAGTCTTAGTATGTTGTTATGGTCGGCTGATTCATACGTTTCTCGAGGGGTTGGCCTACAATTTTTATTTGATTTTTATTTGGTGGAGCAGTTTTGACTTGATAGTGAACAAACACTTGTACCATATATTATTACAATACTGTAGAACTCATAATCACACAAGAACTAAAGAAGAATTTGTCTACTCGTCTCAAAGACCTAAAGCTGCAGAGGAAGGAGATTCTTTGTCCTTTTGCAGACAATTTCAATGTGGTGTTTCCAGGATAACAGATGGTGTATAATTACACCACGTATTTATATGAAAATACCTGCTTGATTTTTATTTATTTCCCATTATGGATAACAATAGGAACTCAGTCAGATGGTGAGCCGAATACAATCTTCTGTTTTCTTTGTAAATCTCAAGAGCATCATCAGTCCACTCGACCACTTTGTTCATGCTGTGTTGGTGCAGCCCAGGTTTGAGTTACTTAACAGAGATATTAGAGCTGAATCATCAGAATACTTCAGACTGTATTGATTTGGTTCATCTGTGGGGCGGTCGTCGGTACAGAAAGTGAAAAGCATGGCTGAACTCGCAGCCCTGGGGGCCCCAACGTTGGTCATGATGGCAGACCACCAGCTCCTGACACAGCCTGTTGTGTTTATCTAACTGACAACACAACAGAACTGTCGCCTTCCCACGGCCAGTTCTGTTTGGCTGTTGCCAGTTCAGTCAGTGTGTGACCCCTAAAGGTCAAATATGATCCTTGATAAAGTTTTATGTGTGACCCCTAATATGTGTGATCCTTGATAAAGGATCATATTTCACCTTTAGTCAAGTGTTGTAAAAAGGTAAAATGTATCAACCTATAAGTTTGTCTGGAGCGTTTGTTCGTTCTTAACGTGCTGTACTTCTCCTGTGTGCCTTGTTCGGTCAGGACGAAGAGTACCTGCATTCCTTTCAGAGAGAGCAAACTCACCAAGCTCTTCCAGGCCGTTTTCTGTGGGAAGGGACGAGCCTCCATGATTGTGAACATTAACCAGTGTACCTCCACCTATGATGAGACTCTTCACGTTATGAAGTTCTCTGCCATCGCCAAACAGGTGAGTCTGAGCCAATGCTGTGAAAGAAATTCTTTAAAAGTGACCAATCTTTGTGAAGATCTGTGCCCCATACGGACTGAGTAGTAAGCATAACTGCACAAGCAGGACATGCTGGTGTACACACCTGTTTTAACAAGGGGATAAAGCAGCAACTCTCTCAAACCGCCTTGAACACAAGGACGACTAACTTGCAACACACTCTCGAAACGCACAAATTCATGATCGGTTGAGCTTTTATTTGGAGTAAAAGTTACTTAAATTGATCAACCTATAATGCTTTTCCTTGATCCCATGTTGGATGCATGTTAATAGACGGGTCTGACATGCTGAACTTACCATCCATCCTACTGTAAACCCTGACTGTTGCGAGTCACCGTTACTTCAAGCGGTTTAGAAACCCTACGCGGTTGACGTGACCGGGACCTTTTTAACTTGCCGCCCGTCAACGTGAATGTTGTGACTAGGTGGTCCAGGTGATTCCAGCCAAGTCTCTAGAATCTCTGGCTCCTCGACTGGTGGGTCGCGATGGTAAGCCTCTGGTGAACCTGGAGAGCTACCTGTCTGAAGAAGAGCTGTTGGATGAAGAGGACGAGGCAGACATGTCCATCCTGCCCCAGGAAGTACAATAGCTTTATTCCACAGCATTTATCACAACAAACGTTTGTACATGTCAACACTGCGTCCATGAGATATCTTCCACAAGAGATGTTGAATATTATCAAGACGTTGTTTCATTGATTCAAACATTTCTCTATATGAAGATGCATTATTGTCACGGTGATGGGACAGAGGAGTGGGGAGAGACGTTGAAAAGATGTTGAGAGATGTGGGGTTTGTGCAGTCATGTAGTGAAGAGTATAGCCACCTCAACTCAGGTTACCCACCTTTTCATCTGTCAAATAACTTGCCCACCTTTTTAAGCTGATCCGTAATCCGAGTTCTTGGTGTGAGCATGGTTTAACTTTCCCAGGAGCTTCTGAAGGTGATCGAGAACCTCAGTACAAAGCTACTGGCTGAGAGGAGAAAAAACCTAGTACAAGAAATGGAGATTCGCAAGGAAATGGGCGACGCCATGATGCAGCAGCTCTTGGAGAGTGACGAGCTACGCAGGTAAACCACATTGTTCCTCTATAGAGCCTAAAGATGGGACTGCTTTTTCAAATTAAAACTTGGAGATTTATTTCCAACATATTCCAACGTATATTTAGTAGATTACTGCTCTCGAATGTGCCAATCAGATCAGATGGAACCTTAATATTCCCTGTGGAGAAACTAGATCCTCGCAGTAGAAACTTGGGATTAGACGAGCGTAAAATAAGATGAGCACTTGTAGTAGTCGGGTCAACTGAATCATCAGGGGTTCAAACCCCGAGGGCTCGGACGCTGTTGTTGTTGTACTGGTTTGCTGCTATTTTTCAGAAATGTTTGCGCAAATTCCCGTGAGATGATGGACATGATATCTTGCAAACGCATAGATAATGGCTGCGAGTAGTCCAAAATATAATGTCCTATGTCCTTTCCTAACCACTTTTCCTTGACCTCGTGACATTTTCCATCGAGGTCGAAGATGTGAAGGAGAATTGATAAGGACTTAGGAAAAGACAACAGCGGTGCTGAGAGAATCCGTCTGCAGTTAAACTGGGCGACGTAATGATGCAACGGTGGATGTTATTGACGTGGGTCTGTCTGGTGAAACTACAATGTTGTGAAGATGGACTAAAAGATCATCTTACATACTTCTTACTGTGCGTTCTTACCGTGTTTCATGCAGGCTATATAAACCTGGACAACCTGGTAAAAAATATTACTTCATTACCAAGGTTGGAATTGAAATTAAAAAGAAATATAAGCTACCATCACAAAAGTGAAACTAAATGGTTGTCACTCATATTTATCCACATGAATCCCAGTTAGTATGAATGTGTTTAAAATAATTGTTAAATTAATGCAAGATAGGCATGACATGTTAGGCCTACAAATCTACTACTGTACATATATCATCCTTAAGTAAAAATGTTGAATTAAAGCATCATCTGGCTAAAAACATCTCATCCCTTTTTCTTGAACAGCGGAATGTTGCGTCACTTTAAATGTTGCTGCCGCCAGGAACAGGAAGCATTGAAGCACCTTTCTTTAGTATTCAGATCATTTTTAATTGGCTCTTATCATGGCGGCCACTGTCTTGCAAACACTCAAAATAAAATGATCCAGATTGGCCTGATGGGGGCGCTATAATCAAAGGTCAACATTTTGACATTTAAAAAGACCATTAGTCCTACACCACATGTCAGATACAAAATTTGGTATATATATCCAGGCATTCCAGCTCTCCGCACCAAAGTCCACCTAATTAGATTTTTTTGCTAATTTGCATAATTTGAAAAACATTTTTTTCAATTTATGACCAAACTAGGTAGACAGCCTTAGGGGACCTAGATACACAAATGCTGCATAAACAGGCCCAATGCAATAAATGATATGGCCGTAGTTAATCAATGAAGTTGATTACGATATGTCAAGGGGCGTGGCCTAAAACAATCAACCATTACTCATTGATCCTTTGTCCAACCGTAACTGTTTCGCAGACGGAGGCAACTATGTCTGCATAATTACTTAAACATCGACCATCGATGCCTGCTGGCCGTTCTTGTGTGTCAATCACTTATCACCCCACTTATTTGGCCTATCGCATGACTCGAGGTGTGGGACCTTTGGACTCTAGCCAATCAAGTCTTTTTGTACGTTTGCCAAATTACTGTTGTACTCTGAAATATTTGTTAGATAACGGGAATTAGCATAGCATATTAGCATTAGCATTTTCGATCCTTTGCTCACAGTAATGGCCATTAATACTAGAGAACATGTATTAGCTTAGCATTAGCAAATTGTCTCCTTTGACCTTGATAATCTTGTCATGTGGTTACATTTCTCTATTCTGACTGATTAGCCTAATTAGAAGTGTGCTAAATGCGAGTACGCGTGGGCTGCATGTTCATTTCCTTTTCTCATCGCAAAACTTGGTGCGTTTAAGTGGGCAACATGGCGGCCTAGAGGTAGAAGGCATCGTCCCCCAACAGGAAGGTCCTGGGTTCGATCTCCAGTCAAGTCGTATCTGTTGGTATATCCTTAAGAAAGATACTTAACCTCTGTGTTAAATCGTTTGAACGTTGTCATGAACGTCTTTACCCCCTCGCGGCCGTTCTCGTAAAAGCCTTTGCTGTAACGGGCTTGAACCCGGCCGTCGCTAGAATTCACATTGGATCATGTTTTGATTTACAATACGTTGTTGGTTTTTATTTTGAGCGCATGCTTCTAAAGACGATGACTATTACAATGGCTTCTTGAATGAAGGGCCACTGTGTTGGTCGTTCCATCATGTAGCGTTTGTAGTTCCTGAGATAATGCAGCCAAATGACTAAAGACTATCACTTTTGTCCTGTAACCTTCCTAATGTTTATCTCTGGAATTTAGTACAGAATTGTAGAATTTCCATTAATTGGTTGAGCAGATTTTACATTGGAGAATACATAATCAGTCACATTGCTAAAGCCATTGCTCTTTTTGGAATTTAGTATTAATTACATTTTTGTCTATTATTTAATGTAACTTTGTTTGTATTGACATCCATGGTCAGGGTTCACTTGACAGAAAAATTAAACAACTTGCTTTTCAATGTTGTAAGTCGGGAGATGGCAGAACTGAAAGAGAGCTACCAGGAGAAGATGGAAAACACGTTTGAGTTGTACAAGGACGTCATCAAGG
Organism: Polymixia japonica; assembly: GCA_900302305.1. Taxonomy (NCBI): domain Eukaryota; kingdom Metazoa; phylum Chordata; class Actinopteri; order Polymixiiformes; family Polymixiidae; genus Polymixia; species Polymixia japonica. Next base: position 21,625 of record OMKK01084279.1, read on the forward strand.
AGCACGCCTACCAGTGTGCTATGAACAGTGTGGAAGACGACTACGTTCCCGTCGACGAGTTCATTGCCGAGCAGGAGAAAGTAGAGGTACGTTCTGTTAGTCTGCCGGCAGGTGGATGTTACTGGAGTAACTATGTAGTCGATGTCATCGTCTTGTTTTCTTGTTTAATCCTCAAACCTTCCTTTAACACAACCTGTGTAGGCTCTGACACGTAAGCTGTCGGCGTTGGAGACCTTAAGGTCGGGTACGAGAACGGCTCCGGTTCCAACGCTGGATCAGTCTAGTCAGACACAGACCAGCGTTCCATCATGTCCAGAGACGGTAGCAGCAGCAGGTTGGCATAGTACTGGCTGTGATGTACTGATGCAAGTAATTCCCCTTTAGAAATAGAACGCATGTTTGCTTATGGACTTAAGAGAACCTGCAGCGATGGAGGAACCGAGCACAACCTTGTTTTGTCCCCACAGATGACACTCCATACAAATGGCTTTACAAAGAGAAATGCGCAGTGGAGAAATTGTGTGAAGAGAAACAAGAGGTTATAAATGTTTAAGTTCATCCTAGTTATTTTGATCGGTATCGTTTGCCTATTAATTCTAAACGAAGTGCAATTGTCTTGTCTTCCAGTTGATTTTGTCTCTTGAGAAAAGGCTGGTGGACCTGAATGAAACCATGCAGAGTGTTAGAGATGGCTTCCTGGAGAGGTCAGCTGACTTGGAGGTCCTGCAGAGGAAGACTGAGGATCAGGTGAAGTGTGGGTGTATTCGTGGTGGAAGCTTTTACAAGTATTGGGGAGGTTCTGATGTGAGGTGCTGATCCACCAGCTCACTAAGCTCTGAGCAGGTGTTGGATCCACTCGTTCTGCTCTATTAATGGACGGTTCCACAAATGGTTGTTTCAGATGGAACATTGAGCCTCCGTTTCTGAGATCAGTTGCAGACATTTGAGATGCATAAACTGGGATGAGAATTGCATTTTAATTGAGGCTTTACTTTTTTTCCTGCATTGATTTTTTTCCCCCTTTCCCTCCGAAGACAAAGTCTATAAGTGAACTTCTAAGGGAGAATTCGGACAAGGACACGGCGATTGCCTCACTGAGGGCAGAAGTTGACAAGCTATCCCAGAAATCTCCTGCGAGGCCCAAACGAGCCCTGCTCGCCAACATCAGGGAGTCGGTCACATCTCCACGGAAGAGCGTTATTGGCCGAACGCTGAGGAAGACAGTCAGGGGTATGCCATCACTAAAAAACAAGCTTGGCACCTAATGATGGGAAGACGGACACTTTGGGATTTGAACCTAACTTTATGGATACTTTTAAAACTTATTTTTTTTATTTTATTTTTTTGTCTATTTTGTATCTTGTATGCGTTGTTTTAATTAAAAATTAAATTAGAGAAACACATTGAAGCTTTACTGGGGACTACAGGGATCAGTACAGAAGTCCAACGTGCTGCAACTTCAGAAAGGAAACATAATGAAAGTGTTTCCTGAGAACACTTAAAGGGTTCCAGTTCTCCGTTACGCTGAATATATGATTTAAATGAGCGTGAAGTTTCCAAGATGGTTTTGAAACATGAGCTGCAGCAACAAGTGTTTGATTACTCTTAGTTTACAACTGTATGGGCGCTCATCAATATAATATTTGAACTTTGTATTTCATTAACATTGTCCGGGTGATTCAATTCCTCTTTTGATTTGTGAAGGTAAATCCATACTTTGCTTCCATGTTGCAGGCCTATAGGGTTATTATGGTATGTATTAAGCATCAGCAACAGTGTGAGGAAGTAAATTGCATTGCAGTCTGAAAATATCAGTCTATCCGTTTCCATCTATTCCAATGTGGGAGATTAATGAGGTGGAGCGGAATTTAGTACGAGGTTCTCGCTGATTGGCTCCATGCATCTGTCCGTCATCAGAGGCCTGGCGTCCTGGCCAATAAATGTTTTCATCTCGTATATCTCCTCCCACAGTTTGAGGCCAATAAAACCATTCTGTCCCACTGAAACACTGGGTTCGCTCCTTTTCATATCGCCGGGGGACATTTTGGCGAGCAGCTACGACGGGCGGAGTGGGAGGAGTCTGCCTTTAAAATGCAGCCTGGTCCTATCAGACCCGGTCTCTCTGAGGTATGATGTGTTGACTCCGCCCACGCCGGTGTGGCGCAGACCCGGTCTCTGAGGTATGATGTGTTGACTCCGCCCACGCCGGTGTGGCGCAGACCCGGTCTCTCTGAGGTATTTAAGCGATGTGTTGACTCCGCCCACGCCGGTGTGGCGCAGACCCGGTCTCTCTGAGGCAAACACTCCTGCTTAATTTTATTTGTTGAATTGATAACGGCATAAAACAATGAATCATTCTAGTAATACATGTAATATGGTAGAATGTAATGTACCCCGAGGTTTTGCCCAATGTGTATGGAATAGGTTAGTTAGTCATATAACCATTCCTAGTCAAATGTGGAGTGGGAGGTTTGGCCTTGAGTGAATCATGTGACCTGGAACCCAGAACTGTCTAGTAGTTGAAGTGTTGGTAATTTGTTAAATTCAGTTGGATTAAAATCATACAAAGGACATAACTTCCAGACCATATGAATAGTTAGTTTAATTGCAGTTCAGGCATATATATTATTGTCTGTTATTATATCCTATATTTCTCTATCTATTTATGATGGGTTTGATTATGTGTACAAATTGTTGATTGTATTAATTGTGTTATAATATAAAGCATGTTTACGTTGAGTCACCAGCCAGGTTAGCCTGCAGCTGACTGGCCTCACCATGTTATCCGGCTGTTTCATGCCGTCTTGTCTCAGTTGACTCGCTGTGCCAACTGGCTGGTAACTGGCTTGATTTTGTATCTAAAACGCAAGTTTAAACAGTATATTAATATGACATTTATTAACACATCTCACCTTAGACCTGAGACATTTATTAACACTAGAAGCGTGGACTAGTGGTCATTTGACCGCTAAGCACTTTTAAAAAAAATATATCTCGGCGCTATTTTTTACATAATAATAATAATAATAAACTTTATTTATATAGCGCTTTTCATACAGGGGTTGCAGCTCAAAGTGCTTCACAGCAGTAAGATTTACATAACACATGATAGTAAAAGCAGAATCAAACAGATAACAAGCAGTAAAGTTGTCATAACATCAATCAAAAGTCAATAAATCAAACATATTAGAAACTAACATTCCAACAGGCTCTTTGAAATAATGTGATCCAGTTACTAAGATTAGTGAGAAAGAGAAGTACTAGAGGGCAGTACATTTTATATAAAATGGCAGATGAAAAATGGCAGTACATCATAAATGCTGATCATCATTTTGCATAGTACAGTGGATCAGAAATGGCAGGGGATCATAGCAAACCGTTGCAGGTTATAGTGTTCAGAGCATATCATCAAGGCCGGAGGGGAGGGGTGAGAGTGGCTTGGTGTCGGCGGGTGAGGCAGCCGGAGTGAGGAATAGATCGTCGGTTTTCAGCGGGGAAGAATGGCCCCGTTTGTTGGCCAGCTGGTAGTCCCAGTGTGTATAGGTCGGAAGGTTGTCGGAAGGTTGTCGATCTTTGTATGTATGGAGCCCATTGATCTGCACATATCGGTAAACATGCGCTCGTGCAGATTGAATTTCCGAGAGATCTTGGCAAGGGCCAGGCCTAGACCAGTTAGCAGTTGGCCTGCTAACGTAAGGGATATTATGTAGACGTCTTCTACGTCTTCTACGGAGAGAGGTGACAGGCAGATGGCCTGCCATTTATCCCACGAGTCCAGCGCGTAGCCAGCAATGAATGTCCCGCCCGGGCAACGCGGGTTCTCCCGGACCGTGGCTTCTAGTTGAAACAACTGTATCCATGGCGTTAAGGGCCCAGCTGAACAGTTCCATCTTTTGTCAGGGCGGATTTGTTGAGAGTGAGAGAGGCGATCTTCGCGGGTCCGTGGAGGGAGAGAGAGGCAGATTCCCTTCGCTATGAGTGATAAGCTTTGGCGAAGAGGTAGGTTTTGAGCTGGCTTTTAAAGGAGTCTAATGTTTTGGCTTCCCTGATAGTTGTGGGCAGTGTGTTCCATATCTGTGGGGCGTAGTTTGTAAAGGCTGCATCACCGATCTTTATATTATGGTTTCTGGTGACCTCGAGCAGTCCTGCAGATGATGACCGGAGTGTTCTAGTCGGTGTGTAGGTTGTAAGTGTGTTTGTAATGTAACTGGGACCTTGTCCGTTAAGGGCTGTATGTGAGGAGTAGGACCTTGAAGTCTATTCTAGATGTTACAGGTAACCAGTGCAGGGAGGCTAAGACAGCTTCACCTTCCTTCCTTGACTTTTCCTATGTGTTTTGTACACGCCAGTCTTTTAGAATGTCAAAATCACCTTTAGAAACGAAGTTAGAAGCTATTTTGCTCCTATTATTACTATGAAATAACAGCAGCCTCCCGTCAGGACCTTCCTTTTAATGTTGCAGTTCTCCTTCAATCCACCAGAGGGCGCAAAGGACAGACTAACTCTCTCAGATTATTTGAAACCTTTTATTGATTTGAGATGATTCAGGTTGAATAAAATCTTATCTGTTTTTATTGCTATGTGTGTTACATTATCTGGCTGACTTTCCACAGCTAGCCTATTAAATGGGAGATAAGTTTGTTTGATTTAGAGATCAGGTTGTTATGGCAATCCATTGAGGATGTGCAAGTTATTCATTTTAAGTCGTGATCACGACAAAACAAAAGTTATTTTGTCAAACCTTTCAACAAAAGGAGGTGAACTAGGCTATGGTTTCAATAAAAATATTTAGTATGACATCAGTTACTATGAAATCAATTCTTGTCTTTGCGCTGTAGGTTTATTGCTTCTAAGCGACCCTGTATCTAAACATTTGGTTGTATATAAAAATAAATCAGGGTTTCTCAGTTTGTTGGCTGAGCAGAATGCCTCTATTGTTATCGTCATGTTTGATTCAGGGGTCTAGAATAAATGACTAATCTGTCAATGTGGACGGGGTTGGAAAATGTTGTCTATTGTAATGTTTACCGATGTTTTGCGTTGTACTTGGGGACAGTGTTGGGGGTAACGCGTTACAAAGTAACGAGATTACATAACGACATTACTTTTTTGGGTAACGAAGTAAAGTAAGGCGTTACATTAAAAAAATCGGTAACTACACTACTTTACTAGACTATAGGAACGCGATTTCCTGCGTTACCCAAGCCGTGTTTGCCAATGTGAAAAGTTCTGATCTGTTTAAGGCCACGTCCACACGGAGACGGAGACGACTTCGTTTTGAAAACGTTTTCCGTAAAGACGGAGCCGTTTCAGGAAATGTGTGCGTCCACCTGAAAACGCTGTAATATATACAACCGGCCAGTGGGTGGCGCTGTAACGCAGCCGCACAAATACAACAAAACGGAGAAGAAGAAATAGAGCATGCGTATAAGTGTAACAACGAAGAAGAAACAAGCAAATAAACACAAGAAGATTTTGCTGTAATAGCGATATCAAGCTAAGTAGCTTCTGCAGAACGAGCACGACACTGTAGTCCGCCATAGTT
>OMKK01084280.1:0-20769 GCA_900302305.1 Polymixia japonica
CCATGCAACCTATTCTGTCCCCTTTTTTCATCTTTTACTCTCTTGTTCCCTGATGTAAGTGTTTGACTTTCATCTGCCCTCCTCTTCTCTGTTCAATCGGTTTGTGGGTTCAACTGAGGTTTTTAACTGACGGGAGTTTTAACGCTTCATGCTGTACCTTGCCTTACGCAACCTCTTTTTTCGCTGGTGTTAGATGTAAAAAGAAAACCATCATATAATATACGTCTGGAGTAAAGGGTGTCATTCTTTATTGTTTTATAGATAAATATCACAATTACTATACTGGATTGATGCTGAAAAGATGATTGACAAGATAACAAATCTATAACTAATCTAAATAATAGTTCTTGTATTCGTTAAAATGTTCAGATGCTGCAGTAGCTTGAGGCGATGATTAAGGGTGCAGCATTTTTGCCACCATGCAGACGGCCAGGACTGAAGAATGGGTGGAGCCTGTCAGTGAAGGCATCTGTGAAGGTGTGAATGTGGACCCCGGTCTCCACGCAGTAGAAGGACACTCGGCCTTCTGCGTAATCCAAATACACCCCCACCTTCCCGGGTTTCTGTTCCAGGGCCACCGGGGTCGCGGGAGAGGTGTTAACGATGTACTGGCCCCCGGCCTTCAGGCTCAGAGTCCAGAAGCCGTTGGCTGGGCAGACGGTGAACTTGCCTTTCCTGTTTATAGACTGTCTGACCACGCCCAGGCTCCACTCGATCTTCTCCCCGACCTCCACCTCCCAGTAGTACCTCCTGTCGCTGAAGCTTTCCCTGCCCAGGACGTTCGCCACGCGGTCGAACCTCTTGGGGTTGTCCGGTACCTCCTGGAACTTGTCCGTGTGTCTCACCTGTTTTCTGTCGTCTGAGACAGCCAGGAAGGGGTGGGCGGTCTTAGCGCTCAGATTGACCTCGGCTGACACACAAGGGAAGAGAGAGAGAGAGAGAGAGAGAGTCAGCGATGGGTGAAACAGCAGCCACATCTCTGGCACAAATATAGATCTCAAACAAGCGTTCGCTAATAATCAAAAGACAAAAATAGTTTTTCGCTATGCAGATAAAGACTAACCTGTGTATTTCTGTATTCTCTTAAGTTCTGGAAAGGAATGAATTAAAATGTTTAATGTAGGGGAAAAAAACAGTAAAAACAGTTATGTTATGTAAAATGATTTATATTACTTGCCCAATTTTGACAGCCTGTTAAGCTCTCCCTTTATTTTGTCCATCATCTCTGATAGCGCTGTCCTGGTGACCCCAACACAGGGGTCACTCTCCATTGTAACCTTGGACCAGTCCTTCATGTCAGAGGAACACGTGGTGGACGTGATGTGCTGCATGACATAAACACGGAGGAAATATTTCAACGGCGGGGCGACAGCGACGACACCGAGGCTTCTCGCAATCATCAACGCGCAGTCTGCAGAAGACGTGGGCGCTTACCATTATAACTTGTTCCTCGTCGCCACTTTGCTCGTCAAGATGAAACCGCGAACCAAACTGGTTGTTCTCGTTCCTCAGTTGCTTGATCTCCCGTTCGAGCTCTTTGACTAGTGTTTCGACCCGGTTCTCCTCCTCCCTCTGTCTCTCCTCAATTGCCGCGACAACTGTTTTGTGACTCCTTTCCATGGAGTTCACCAGCGCAGAGAACACCTTCTGGCTCTCACGGACCTCTCTGAGACAGGAGTTCTGGATGGACATCGTTACAATAATCATCATCGTTATCTGTCGGTATGAATTTTATGATCGAACAAAGTTTCTGTTTTTGATTTGACGGAGGTTCGGTACACACCTTCAGGAGCTGGAGGGAATGTTTTAACCTCTCTATCTTCTGCAGTCTCTCCTGAATCATTTGGCTAACATCTATGACCTGTACGGGAAGCAAGAAGCACTGATTATACATCATAAAGAAATCGATTAATTCATTTTATTTGAATTGTCAGATGGGTACGTTCTCTGATGGAGCATGAATGACAAGAGGGACACAGTACCATCTCCTCAGCGGGGGGTTTCTGTGGTCGACATTTCCTGTAGTTGTCGGAGATATCCGCCAGGATGCGGTTGACACTGATGTCAGGCCTAGCAGTAAATACTCTTTTACACTTGGGGCAGTAGTTGGACTGGTGTTGGGTCCAATAATGACAGAGGCAGGCCTTGCAGAAGCTGTGTCCACAAGGTATGGTGACCGGGCTGGTGAAGATGTCTCTACACAGAGAGCATAAGAAGTGCTTCTCGGAGAGGAGGCTGATGGTGGAGGCCATAGTCTGGAAAGACAAAACCTTTTAGAAAGTTCGCTATTGAAAGCCTGTCTGTTTCGGGGCGGATATCTATTGGAATAATACATATACAGGACATATACAAATATTATATGTATAATAATTATATAATATATTATGATCTTTACGCACAAGTATTTGGTATTGACCACATCAACTACTTGAAAAAGACAAATACTTTCAGTCTAGCTCTGCTCCATTCTTTCAGCATGAATGAAACCTCATCCTTTCATAATCAGAGGAGCATTCTTCCTGCCGTTATGTAATCTGATAACACATAAGGCAGTATCTGTACACTCTCGACATTGTTTGAATTATAATTACATTCAGGGTCATGTGCTGTACAAGTTAAACTTCGGACTACTTAAATGACCAGTTTGTTGCTTTTGTGTTTCTTGTGTTTGTATATAAGTTCTATTTGTTAAAAGAACAGCGGAAGCGTGAGAACAGACTGATGAGAGTCAAGTCACAGAGATGCAATCAGAGGTATGTAGTCGAACAGGTAGTCACACATTGTTTGTTACATCATCAGAGATCTAAAACCAAACACAAACCAGAAACTACTAAAATCTTGAGACAGTTTTTCATTTTTTTCCCAAGTTTTGCTTTGAATCCACTGAACGGTGTCTTTATGTATACAGTGATGTAGGGAACATACCATTTTAAAATGATGTGAAACATTCTAAGCTATTTTCACTTAGTCTGCTTATTCCAATGCTAGAAAATGAGTTGGCTTTTCCAAAAGATAGTAATAAGGTGAGTTTAGTAAAGTTTGTCCTTACCTATCCCAGCTGTTCCTAGCCAGACACTGTTGTGGCCAGTCTGTTCGCTCTCCTCTGTTAATTCCTAGAAAGTGTAGTGGATTAAAACGCAGGTGTACCTAGCTATGTGTGTCTGTGAAGCCAGCAGTGATTTAGACAATGGCAGGCTGGGCTGAGACTCCGCCCTCAACATGACCAGAGCTACCGGTGGAAGCCAACAGCAAGACACCAGGAAATGGTGGAAATGGAGGAAGCTGTGTGCATTTTTTAAATCAGCACAGAAGAAAAACAAACTCTCAGAGAGATTTACTGTCGAAAATCATCACTACTTTTATTTTGTATAGATTTGCAGTTCAAACCATCATGTCATGAAATGTATTAGATTACAAATGGTGTGATACACATATTTCCCATTAACAGTAATTCACAGCAGTATTTAAATAATGTCTTTTCAAGAATATTAAAGAGTGGCAATGGTACTGAAGAGTGAGAAAAGAGTGTACAAGTGTGATTTAATCTTAAGGAACAGTAAGGCTGATTAAAGTTGTACCTTTTCTTTATCTTAACTGGTATCAAGACAGAAAGCCACACAAAACACATACCAATAGCACATGATATAAAGAATGTTTTCCGAATTGTTTCTACATAAAAGATTCAAAAAAAGCAAAGCAAAGGTGAATGCTGGTCAGGTCACGGACGAGACGGCATGAAGAAGCGATTGATGAAGATGGAGTTGAAGTTGAGTCTGGCGGCGGGGGCGACTCTGTCCTCCAAGTGCTCGATGGCCACCTGGGCCGCTCCTCCCGCCGCGGCTCCCACCGCGCCTCCGATCACCCCGCACACGGCCATGCCCCCCGGGCCCTCCACGGCCCCCACCAGCACTCCCATGACGGCCCCGGCGGCGAAGCCCATGCCCACCCCCCTGGCCAGGGACGTCCGGAGCCACCCGTTGTCCATCTCCGCCTTGGCTCTGATCTCCGCCCCGACGCCGGCGTTGTAGGCGTCCATCTGCCAGCACAGCTGCTCCCCGCTGTACTCGTCCTCCAGCTCGCTCCTCGCCTTCTCCGCCGCTGCTTCTCTCTGCTTCCTGAGCCTCTTCTCCTCCTTCTTCACGCTGTCCTCTGCCCTCTGGAAGGTTCTGCTGGAGAAGTAGCTCCTCCCCATGGAGGCCATCATGCGCTCTATCTTCTGGAGCAGCTCTCTGTCCCGGCTGCGATCTCTCCAGTTCTTGTTGAAAACGTGGAAGCGTCCTCCGAACTTCTCAATCAGTTCTCTCAGGTGCCAGTCGGTCCTCAACACCCTGTCGTCCAGAGGGGGCCCCCGCAGGTGCCCTTCGTAGGCCAGGAGGACCATGCAGTGACTCAGGCAGTGCTCTCCGAAGCGCTGCATGACCAGCTTCGGGGTCTTGATGTCATTCGGGGAGATTTTCTCCAAGTCAAATGCGACGAGCAAGGCGTGGGGACCAGGGATACACAAGCACTTGGACCTTTTCAGCTCCATTTTCCTCTTGGCTTGAGTTATGTCTTTGTCATAAATGTTTGGACCGTTGACCACAGCCACTCGTCTCCCAGCCAACTCTCCCACATTCTTCCTGCTGCCCGGAATGCTGGTGACATCTTTGGAAAACTCCTCCCTTCCCAGTATGGCGTTGGTCAGTAGGAACTGAGACGGCCCGCTGCTGCCGACCACCATAATCCTCAGCTCCATAGCAGGTGCTATGAAAAAGTGAAGTGAAGGCCAAATTAGTTTCGGAAGAAGTAACACCAATTGAATGCAAAGCCTTATATGCAATTAATCAATGAACATCGTAGGCTATAACATGTTTCTTCATCAACATAACTTTGTTTGTACATCAATAACAATTTACTATACCCACGATTAAGGGCTCGTATCTTTGTTCATCTCATATCATAAAAACAATAAAGAAGACTCACCCTTCTTCATTTTATCCATTCAGCAGATTTACACTACAGGCATTCACTCGTTCAGTGCGGATTCTGACAAAACTGACTCGTCACAAAGCTGCTACATGTAAAACTTCAATGGACGTAAATAACTATCCTTCCTCGTCACATTATTCTCTCTCTCTCTCTCGCTCTCTCTCTGTCGCCCTCCCTCTCGTTCTCTCTCTGTTGACTGGCTAATTGGATACCAGATTTGATATTAGCTGGAAAATGTCCCGGGGGTAGGAAGCTGGCAGGGAGTACATACACATTTATTGATCTCTTCATCAAAATATGTACATTCATTACACAATAATTAACGATGCCTTGCCACATTTTAGAAATCATTGTGTGAGACCACGCGTGTATGAGAGCAGTTTAAGAGCAGTTATAGAATGCTTTCTTTGTAACAAATGTTCACTGTTCATTAATGCCAATTAATTTAGTTTCCAGAATGTTCGTCTCTAAATTACGTGACTCTGATGTGTAACATTTCCAGGATAGAAACTCAGGATAGTCTTAAGAGTAGACAGGATGACCCTCACGTCTTAACTCACGCACAGGCACACGATCAGTGGAGTCCATAACCTGAATGGTTTATATAACCAGAAACATTTCATAAGTTGAATTTCATAAGATGAATCGAAAGGTGACCCTACAAGGTTATTTGAGTTTAATTGTCCACTAGACGGTGTTTTGTCTGTGATCATGGGAATCAATAGCTCATTAAGTCAGTTTGAGCCTGTGTGAATAGGGCTCAACTCCATACATTGAATCATGTGTTGCTGTGTTGTCACTGTCTAGAAAGAGATGCTGGTATTTGATACAACCAGTTACTCTCGACATGCAACGTGAATTGGAACCAACATGAACATCCATTCAGATGATCAGGGAAATGTAAGCGCTCCCCTTTGTTAGCCTAATGGAATTACACGGTATCCTATCCAAAATAAATTATGAGACACTTCTTATTTATTTTTGAGACAGTAACTGAAAATCGAAGTGAAAAACTAGGCAGTGGTGCCCAACCATGTGCTATGGAGAGCCCTGTGCATGCAGGTTTTCATTCCGACCAATAACCAATCCCCACTGAAAACCAATAGCTATTGAAATCAGCTGGTGTAATGATTGCTTCCAATGAAAAACCTGCATCTCGATGACACGTGGGTCTGCACGCCGACCTACAGCGCATCACGCAAGTAAAACGTCGCTTTTATTTTAATGAAACAGCACCACCGTGTGGTCAAAGTCTGTAATGCACAAAGAGGAAGTCAGGTTGTTTTTCTTCCTGTTTGGTTTGCTGCATCTGCAACGTAACGCGGGTATGTAACCAAATGTAGCCGTAACTCGTCTACTTGTTTAGTTTCATTGATACTCGGTAGTTTCTTTCAACGCATTGCTATCACGTAAAATGTGATAATGTGCAATGAAAACCAGTGGACAACTTTAAAGCGAGGCAGGCAGCTAAATCTACAGTCAAACGTGCAATGTATTTCGAGTTGATTTATAATCGCCTTTGGCAATACTACGATCAGAATGATTACACGCGTCTTGCTGTCGGCAACACGTGTCCTCTCTGTCGGTCGGCGCTGCTCCTCTGTGGTTACGGGTCGTGACGTAATTGGAGCAATGAACGAATTGACAATGTCGTCACAACTTTCAAAGGAGGCGTCACTCTACGTGCACGTAAGTCGTCGTCCTTTGATGAAACGTTTTTTTATGCAGGGATACACATTAATCAATGAATGTCATTTTGCAGGCGAAACTTTTTATGCAAACGCCATTGTATCTAGACGGTATGTGCCCTGCTGTCGTGACATCTCCCTTTCATCTCCCCCTCCTCCCCCCTTGCAGTGGCCCTACTGCTTGAGAAGATGCTCCTACTGCAACTTCAACAAGTATATACCTAGATCCGATAATAATTCCATTATGACTGAGTGCCTTCAGCGGGAAACTGAGACATTACTGCGTCTGAGTCAGATATCCAGGTATTGTGATCATCCAGTATAACAGTAGAACTGTCTTCTCACATCGGCAACTATTGATTATGATGTTTTATTATTATGCTATTGATTATGATGTCTCCTTTTCAGCATCACTTCTGTATTTTTTGGTGGAGGAACTCCGAGTCTGGCCCTCCCCTCAACCATCGCTGCGGTCCTGGAGACTGTTTCCAGGCACGCTCATCTCTCAGGCAAGGCTGAGGTCACATTGGAGGTCAACCCTACTCCTGTGGGAATGTCTAGGTTACAAGACTTTTGCCATGCTGGGGTAAACCGCTTCTCCATTGGTGTGCAGGTGAATACAGTCTACTGAACAGTCATTACAGCGAGTAATAACTTACATCTACTGACATGAGTCAAGGAAGCATGTTGCATGTCCCAAAAATCACATATTCCCAACTCCCGAATGACATACTTTTATTTTTTTCAATCCTTCAGTCTTTGCAGGACGAGGACTTGAAAACTCTGGGGAGAGACCACAATTCCCAGCACGCCTTGCAGACTATCACAGAGGCTCGGAGGCTTCGCCCCGGCCGAGTTTCGGTAGACGTCATGTTCGGACGGCCCAAACAGAGTCTGGAATCTTGGGAGAGGGAGTTGTCCGAGCTGCTGATGGTTTGTGACCGCCATGTGTCTCTGTACCAGCTGACGCTAGAGAGAGGAACCCAGCTGTTTAAACAGGTCCAGCGGGGGGATCTGACCATGCCTGCTGATGAGCTCACAGCAGCCATGTACCAGGCTGCCAGGAGGACTCTCCACAAGCATGGCTTTTTGCAGTATGAGGTGTCAAACTTTGCAAGACATGTAAGTTCTCACTAAAGATGATAATTCACTTCAATGTTATTTTGTCCTTACCTTGTGAGTCATTGATTCCTCTAGTTTTTTGGGGTGAAGTGCTTTTTCCGTAGCATTCTGTCTAAAAGGTAAATGTCTTGTGAAAGGAATTAACATAATGACACAACGTAACGCTTTAAATTCTCCTTCGTGAAGGGTGCAGTCAGTCATCACAACATGAGCTACTGGAAGGGGAGGCAGTACCTTGGCGTGGGCCCGGGTAAATAATTATCTAAACCTAACGCAATTATTGAAGCATGTGAGATCTGTGAAGACGTTTCTTACACACGCTGACGTCAAAGCATCAAAAGGGGATGTTCTCTGCGACAGGAGCACACGGGCGCTTTGTCGCCCTGGGGGAGGGGGGCGTGGTTCGCGAGGCCCGGACCCAAACCCTGGAGCCTGACGTCTGGATCCGAGAGGTTCAGCAGAGGGGCCATGGAACACGGAGGAGGATTCCACTCGGCCGTCTTGGACTGTGAGTTGTTGGACCTGTTGACGGGCTTATGCCTTCAACGTATGCTTACGTTTTCAACCAATATTATGCTTTGTAATTTGCATGTGCAATAATGACTATTTCCAGTTTCTTTTCATAACAACAAAATGCCGAACTCTTGAAATGACCTCACTAAAATGTCATTTAACACAGTTTGAGCAACTTAGTAAAAGGTTGCTGTTCTTGTGGTTGTCTTTTTTTAAATTTATTTATTTTTTTTATTCTGGCTTTGTCATATCAAAGTCAGAATCCAGTTAATGTGATGTTTTCTGATGAAGCATGTTTGTTTGCCAGATTGGAGGAAGTGTTGGTGATGGGACTGAGAATGACTGAGGGGATTACTCACCAGGTGAACCACAACGCACACACACACACACACACACACACACACACACACACATAGTCAATCATATACACACAGAGTAAAATAGCTGGCAAAGGCTGATGCACTAGATGTAATGGGTTACCATTGTCCTCTCTCCTTTAAACGTGATACTCAGGAGGTGGGAACATACTTCATAGAAAACAATATACACTGGAACAATCTCTGACATGTAATAACGCTTTCTATGGTCTTTGAATTAAATTTATGCCGTAGCATTGGCAGTTGTTCAGCTCCGAGGCGGATCTTCACAAAGTCTTCGGGACGTCCATGGACGTACAAGAGTTGCTTCTGAGTGGACGACTGATTCTTGATGAGAGGTAATTAAAGGCCATCATTTTCTAAGCGGCGATCGCAAGGTTTTAGATTTTTCAACAGAGACGGAGAAGAATCCTGACTTGTGTTTGGATCGCTGATCAGATTTGTCCTGCTCTTACCGCTGTAGGGGTCTGCGCTGCTCCTGGGACGGACTGGCCTTGCTTGACAGCATTCTGCCAACTCTGTTATTGACGCTGGAAACCCAGATCCTCCAGAGAGAGAGAGCAGAGGGAGGCTGATGGACAGTGACAGGAAATCTCCGAGCCTGGATGGCAGAACGTCCTCCACTTTTAAAGACATCCCTAATGTTCAGGTTAGGTTGACTAGACATACAATACAATACAGCGGAACCCCCAAAATATTGGCCGTTGCCCCTTAGAGGTAAATCGTTGTCAGACCGATCCCAATGGGTTCCGAGATTGGGAAAAGATGTGCTCTGTGATCTACATCCTGCTCTATGTGAAAACATCTGCCTTTTGTCAGCACGCAATGTTTGTCTAGCCCAGCCCTGGAGGTTGATATTGACAGGCCAAGTCAGTCTTGTCATATCTAAGTTACATGCCACGGGTCCAAGCTCCTCCCCCTCGTTTGGGGCTCTGTCATGTCAACTCATTGTCCTTAACGAGGTGTTTCCTCCTCACTGTCACTTTGTTGGTTTGCCCGTATGAGACGAGACCAAACCGTCAAGTGTGGAGTGATGTCGGTCCCCCATCTGCCCCAGGTGTTGATACATATTGTCAGAAAGAAGACCGATTTCTCAAAATATTATGTCAACATGGGACGGGAAAACGGCGCAATACCATACCAAATGTATTCACATCCGTTTTAAAGTGAGTTGCAACAGTTTCTAACATATTTATTAACGTATTTAAATAAATATTATTTAAAATCTATTTAAAATAAATATTAAATGCTCAATTCTGTAATTCGTGACCAGCACACTGTCTCCTACCCTATTTTACACTATCATCTAAACTTTCCTAGACCTGTTAAAATGATCTGTTATTCATCTGTTGGTGAATATCCATCTTCCAAGGACATCTCTGTATTGAGCTGAAGTAATGGTTTTTTTTATCATCGGGCTTGTAAATAGATTAGCCTGCCTTCATGTGAACCTTTGTAACAGTCAGAGGTTACAGACGTTGATTTTCCTTTCAGCATCAAAAGGCTGAAATGCCAAGTTTGACCTTGAATAATATGCAGCAGTATTGGAGGAATTGTCAGATATAGAATTTGAGTGACTCTTATTTTCTTGCAGATCTAGTTGAAGGTGCAATAAATGTACACAAAACTGTGCCTGTTGGGAACATATTTCGCACATACGTCTCTTTGAATCTCAGTATGTGCCTCTAGTTCTTTAATTCAGTACAAAGTTAAACTTAGTAGATCCTGACAAATAGCACCACTGAAATGTTTATCTATAAATCTGAATAGAATAGAATTCAGGAAAAACAAATCCTCGGTTAAATGCCAAGGAGTTGTTGTTGGATGTCATTGGTGTTAAAAGTGTCAGTCATGCTCACAAAGACTACGGCGTCTTCTAAAGTTGGGTCTGTTCCCTAAATGTTTTGTCTAAATGTTGCGCTTACCAGCATGATAGACGTCGCGCTGCGGGAGCTCGATCAAACATGTGCGGTGAGTTAACCCGTTTTCTCCAGCAACGTTTACACGTCGGCGTAACCTTGGTGCGAGGACTATTCTTTTGTCACTGGGAGTCTCAGAGTCAAAGGTGCTAGTCAACGTGACGAATGGCCGTGCTGTGACTGTTTGAGCCAGTTCTGGGTCAGTCTGGGACAATAATTACCAGAATTTAATGGACTGTGGCCTTGATACCCTTGACACCCATAGTCCTGTTATTCATTTTAATGTGAATGTCATTCCCTAATTTCCATCGAAATAACGTGACGATTTATAGTTATGTTGCCCTTAGATTGCTGATAAATGTGAATATCAACAGCCCTATCTCGGGTGCTTGGAAATGTGAACAATCACATAGGCTTACGTCCGATGACAGATAGATATTACGAAGCATATTGGTTCAGTCAGCTGAGCTCCAGATCCACCTTTCCTGTGACCATAAATGGTTAGAATCATCATTTGAAAAGTGAATCGATTGCTAACGGTGTCATAAGACCACGAGCATAATCTAAATAAAAAATTGACAGCGCACAGATAACAATTAGACAATATATTTTCTGTATCAATATTTTATTGCATAATAGCCTGTACAAAAACAAAATTGGAATGCACTGGTCCAGCCAGATGCTATAGAGTATAACCCCTTACATAATAAGATATCGTAGCATACTACCACAATGTGTATATAGAGAAGCCCCACGATTCATTGAATGTGACACTTCTCGGGTTTGTTGTGTTTGCCGCTTGATCCGAGAACCTGCCGCAGGTCGCTGTTGACGCTCGGGCGGCGCGCCAGCGGATGGAGCGCGGCACGGGGCGCGTCGGGTCCGAGCGCACGGCTCCCTTTCCGGCCTCGCCGGTCGGCGCACAGCGACTGGTAGGCGAGGATGGACACCGTTTGGTGCTCCGACGGACTGGTCTCGTCGGGCAGTCCGCCCAGCGCGGCGATCGCCCTGAACGCGTCCCCGAGTCCGGTCCCCTCCTTGGCGGAGGTTTCGAAGAACGCCGCGTCCCCGCCGAGGATTTCGCTGGTTTCCGAGCGACCGACGACCCTCTGCGCGTCCAGATCCACTTTGTTCCCGCATATCACGATCGGCACCCTGGCACCGTGCTTTAGTTTCGTCAGCTTGCTCTTGGCGGAGACGATCTCGTCGCGCAGCGCGCAGACCTCGTGGAGAGATTCTCGGTCGTCCACGCTGAACACGAGCAGAAAAATGTCACCTGGTGAAGATTATATTATATTAGATTACATTAGATTCAAATTTATTGTACAAGTACAGTACAACGAAAATAAGTTTGGCATCCAACCAGAGTGCAAGTGCAATGTATTAAAATATGTATATGTATATTAAAATAAGCAATCCGTTAGTTATCCTGTCAAATAAGTCTAATTGTACTCAATGTTACTTGATCACTGCTGTTCCAATGCAAAGGTTTGTCCTCACCTGTCAAGATGGACAACCTCCGTTTAGCAGGGAAGTTTCTTTCCCCCGGCGCGTCCAGAATATCAATCTGATACGCGTCCCCTCGTATGTGGTACAGCTTTCTGTGGAAGTCCTCGGTCGTCGGTTCGTAGCGCTCTTCAAACTCGTCGCCCAAGAACCGCTGGAGGATGTTGGTTTTGCCGGCCTTCGGTGCGCCGAGCACAACTATCCGCCTACAGTTCTTCGGCTTGGTCAGACCCAACGCCAGCGGAACCTTGCGCGTCTCGTCGCAAAGCGCCAACGCGGTCAGCGGATCGATGGATGTTTTTTGGAACCGATCAGACGATGGATGCCGGTTGCCGGTGCTTGAGGATCTGGCGACTTCTCTTTTATCCTGTCGTCTCCACCGCGATCTGACAGTTTTAATTATGCCCATGCCCGCCTTAGGTATATTTGAGACTTTGGCACTTGGGTGCTGGGGATGGGTTTTGTTTTGCAGACGCCGATTGGGGCTGGGAGACGACTTGCGGCATAAACTGTTAAATTTGGGAGGCGGTGTTTTTTTCCCAACACCCGTGCGTAATTGGTGATGCGCGGCACGAGAACTGAACGTTTCGGGGATGCCATCAACGGAAAGGTAAAACTTCTCGGTTGTGTTCATCTCCATGTTCTCTTAAACATTCCCCGGCACCGGCTGGCTACTGTGAGGATCTTTACAAGCCCGGTCGTCTCCCTGTGTGTGTGTGTGTGCACCGACACAGCGCTGTGCGCGGTCTCTTATATACTCACATTAAGCGCAGATGCTGCGTCACCGGACTCATCTGAAGATCACTCCTTTTATAGCGTTTTGGGAGCAGACACACACACACGCACGCCACACACACACACACACACACACACACACACACACAATCTATTGTTACTGGTTCATTTGTAAGATATACCCATCTAAAGAAGGTCCGGGCATCTGAGAACAGCATACATGCTTCAACTGTCAGTTATGGGACGGTTGTGTACTTTCCCAAACATACATCAGACATAAATTATGCTGTTGGATATTTTCGAGGCAAGCAGAATCAATTGTTCACACAGATTAGCACAAAACTGTATGAATTTGATGTCAACCGAAGTGACGTTTCTGATGTAGTGTGATAAACTATTTTCTGTGGCTTTGGTTATTTGATGATGATTTGATGATGGATGGATGGAATGAATGTCCAAGATAAGAAACTAAATCTGTGTTGTCATGGACACTGAAGGTGTTAAACATTTCAGCATCATAATGCGTTCCTTCCCTTCCCTTGTGGTACTGTCACTATGACTATACGATTATAGCCCTTTTGTTTCCTTTTGTTTCAGTTGGGTAGTAATTTATTCCACTATGTAACCACATTAATTTCGTATTGAAGTTTTATGTTCATATTTGCATGAAATCGCAAAGGACGCTAGTATTTTATTGTATGACAAACCACATTGCGCTCCACCGTGATCACGACCCCTGTGCCGTTTTGTCTTTCAGTGTTTAGAACTGCGGCAACAGATCGTGTTCCGTTGTATGAATCATAAGGGGTATGCTGATGAATCCTCTCCCACAGCTGCTACAATTAGAGTATTCTGATTCTGTTTCTGCCTCAAACACACGCCCACCGCGTCCAAACGTTTTGAAAATGATGGGCAACACGTGCTCAAGGGCAAAGCTCTTAACGTTTGTCTTTTGTGGGAAGAACAGCCACGTTGATTTGAACAAATCCGAATTAGGAAGGCGATGGCTTTATCTGAAGGTCCCTTAGTAATCAACGTAATCAACGTAATCAACGTAATCAACGTCAATGTTGCAAATAAACATTAATGTCCTACTTTCTCCAGTTAGGGAGGAAACACTGTGCCGGGGGGACTGCGTCTTATTGCCGGTGAATGCGGCTCATCAGTTTATCCACCGCCGTGAAAGAGATGAAGAAACACGCCGGATCTTTGAGTCAACCATTTTACAATGATGAATGTATAGACTCTCCCTTGGATACTAACCAAGTACGGTTCTTTATGAATTCGTGACAGGGAACATTGACACTGGCATTGCACGAATACACTGACGGAGAATACGCTGCTTATTTGTACTCTCTATTGAACCACATCCATAACTTTTCTCTGTCCAAGGACACTCTGAATGAGAACACCAAGTAATAGCTCCTTGCTGCAAAAAGCTGAAGCCTGAATTGGATGTGCCTTGATATATAACAGAGAAGAATATTGCCATGGAGACGGGGTTCTTGTTGCATCAAGCACTGCTGGAACTCTTCATTATGCAGAGGGTCACACGGCTACAGCTTCTCCTCGCTGTGCTTGGTGAAAAGGTTTTAGAAGACCCAGCTCAAGGACTTTTTTCAGGGGTGGAAATGTTTTACTATGCTTGTTTTAAGAGAACCTCTTGATAAAAGATTGGCAGTGTGGTATTTGGCACCAAAGTGAGGTTAATATATATTTCCAAACTGTTTTTACGTTTTGTGAGTTAATGTTTGTTTTCTGATTTGCAATACAACATCAAATTGAGACGTTAAAGTTATCCATCAATGAACGCCATTTTCCTGAAATGTATAAACCAGAATCCCGCCGCTACTCCTGTTCTTCAGTTCTCCCTTCATCCCTCATCTCACGTCTGACAAAACTATCTGAAACCACATTCAGTGAAATAATTAATGGGAGAAACACTGAACAAAGCAAAGACGGTCATCCAAATATGTGTGGTAAAATATCAGCAGCTGAATGAGCTAGCTGGTCTGACAGATCTAGGAAATGTCGACTACCTACATATCTTAGTAGAGCAGTTGGTGATCTGTGAGAACAACCTCGCAAGGAGGAGGATGCCCTACCCACGTCGCCTCTTCTCTCCTACGCCGTACTTATTTTTAGCTTTTATTATAGATTTTCCATGACAGACGAACACAGAAAGAAAGACAGCATGACGGTACAAGGACTCGGCTATTGCACAGACAAGAA
This sequence comes from Polymixia japonica, assembly GCA_900302305.1. Taxonomy (NCBI): domain Eukaryota; kingdom Metazoa; phylum Chordata; class Actinopteri; order Polymixiiformes; family Polymixiidae; genus Polymixia; species Polymixia japonica. The sequence continues at coordinate 15,061 of OMKK01084280.1, forward strand.
AAAACATCTTTGAACATTTAACACATACAGCAGTGTGTCCATAGGAACACATGATCTTACATCAACACACGCTTTGCTCCATCATATAAATATACTTATATTTTGTATTTTTTTTAAATAAACATTACTTTACAGGAACAGACAAGATGGTTGAGACCATGAGTGAATATTGTGAGTCCAACAATGAGCTTATTATATTAGGTCCTCTATCCAGGAGTAACTCCATAGTACTCCTAAAGAAAGACAACGAATCCAGCAGTTGCCTTTTAATTGATCGACATCGATTATATTTTCCCTTCACTTATTGTTTTGATGTTCTCACTTCACAGCGAGTGCGCGTGGTAACTTGCGCAGGAAGCACAAAGGTGGACAGTCGCTGCAGACGAGATAAACGCCACAAACTGTCAGATTACCTTTAGGTGGGAGTGCTGCTCTGTATTGCCATCATCAGGACAACTTTGGGATAACATGTTTTTTTTAAATGTATCCTATGTTTGCGAAGGGTTCCAAAGTACAGTGTATATGGGCCACATTTGGTTGTGGTCTTGCCGCCATGACGACAAATTTCTCAAATGGTGATATCTCAGGCCTCGTGTCACTTCCAGTTACGAGACTTGCGCAACAATGTACAAAAAAAAAAGTACAAACACGTTAGTATTTGCTAACAGCAAACGTTAGCGGTCGTCATGTGTCTTGAAACCCAGCATTACGTCACCGCGCGTGAAGCCAGAGAATGTGGGTTATCTGGCGGCGGAATTTCTCAAGGTCAAAGTCGGCGTCGGTAGGTTCATATATGGTTGAATAACCCCAATTCTCCCCGCTTGCGCTGTTGTGTATTTTTGTTGCGCGATGTAGATAGCTGAGAGTTTTGGACAGAGGAATGGCAGCCATAACCTGACACGCCAGATGGTTTGTTACAGAGAACCATCCGAGAAGTCTTCCTTGGAAACTGTTTGGAAAAGGGCAGGCACTTTCAAAAAATGCATAGCAGGCGATTGGATGAACCATCTGTCTCTCACGGGCTATACCCCGCCCGTAGCTGCCAGTAGCTCCTCATAGGACGCTGATTGGTCCGAAAAAACGGAGTTCGGCCACAATCGAATTAACTTGAACCCTGACCCCAGATGGATTCTCTTGATTGCGATTCTTGCGCGGTAATGTCAGTCAAGCCGCTCATTAGAATGTTTGGACCACGTCCAGAGAGTCCTCATACAGGTCTGATCAGCAAATGCAGCTGTTTTTGAGCAGTGTTTTATAATATTTATATGTATTTATTTTAATTCAAACTTTGGTGGATGCTTTATATCACACTCAAGTTTGATATCATGTATATTTATGATTTAAGGCTTTATTTCCAGGGGCTTTAATGGGTATACCAGACAGAGACACAAGCTAATATATTGTGTAACTGTCTGTGGGGCAACTTCCTAGGTGTCGTGGGGCAGGTAGGTGATAGCGTAGCTCCTTCCAGAAGGATGAGGAGAGAGGCTGGGAGCTGGGGCCTCTCCAGGTGACAGAGTGCCCAGCCTTGGCAAGAAGCCGCAAGGCCTCCGGGAAAGTGCCATCTTGCAGGCCTGGATGTTGTGTTACATTCAGCTCGGTATTGATCAGAACCAAGCGGGTCTGCCGCTCCACCAGTGCTGCATGGATGGCGCTAAGCAGGCCAAAACCCTCACCGGGATCTCGGGAGCTGGGAATCAGAACCACCCTTCGACTCTGCTCCACGCAGCCCAACACCGCGTCTGCTACCGCTGCAACCAACCAGAGGTCCGATTAGGCATGTCATTGTGTTGTTGTTTTTTTTATGTTCAAAGATTTTATGCAGATATGACCTACTTACTAAATATACCTTGTCAGTAGCAATTGTATTATTATATGTCATATATATTCAGTATTAGTCGGCTACACACCTTCCCCTGGTGAGACGTCACGATCGTAGAGACAGAGATTGTAACCGAGCTCCTCTTCCAGAACCTTCTCCAGCCATCTCCTCTGCTCTTCGTCGAGCCCCGTTTCTGTGTCACTCTTATAACACATTATATAGGCATCATAGCTCTTCCCATCTGAAGAACAAACAGTAACAGCTTTGTCACTGCCACGACACTGGCTGAAGCTCAGCGAACATTTCCATAGACGTTGGTAGAGACGCCATGGCTTCCTGCTCATGGAAAGCACGAGTGAAGACGCTCAGGGCAAAGACCCGTTGCGCAGAATTTTAATTGCAATTGAAAATGACTAACCAAAGATATGATTCCTACCTGACGTGTTGTTATAACATCTGAGTTTGTCCCGCACAAACAGAGTGATGCCAATTTTGAACTTCACATAAATAACTGTAGATGTTAGAATGATTGCCACTATGGAGCCCGCTATGCCAAGAACCAGAAAGAGGAAGACCGGGCGAGCTGTGGGGATTTAAAGGAGAAGTACCGCCAAAATATAAATTTTGCCGAAACAATCATCAAACTGGTAGACTCGTCAAGACAACACAGGCAACCTAAACTTTGATGTAACGCGAAGAAAGTCGGCACCATTAAATTGCACTTGGAAGGGTGGAGACACGAGGAGCTAACCTGTGTAGTGGAATTTAAAACTCTTACTTTCAAATTAACTTAGAAAAAAAGCTGTTGTTTCAAAAGTATCAACCTTTTATTTGTATATGCATTTAAGTTCAGGGAGAGCAAGAACAAAAAAAACACATAGTGTTTACAGTTTTTATAGGAAACCATAGGATGTTTTGATTGGTCAACAATCATATGGGATGTGGTCAGAACTTTGCTCTGTGATTTGGCGAGAGTCCAGGAGGATTGTCCCACTCTTATCAACCTACTCTGGTCAGTGTCCTTAAGGCGCCATAAACCCTTTGTTTAGTGTCTTCCATGTTACCTCTCTTATCTTAAACACAGGAAGGTAGTAAAACACCTAAACCACTCAAACAATTATTCCTTAAAGTTTGGAATGTGAAAGCCTAAAGCCGCTTAGATGGTTTTGGAATGTGAAGGTCTAAAGGTGAGACAGTGTTCTCTGTTCAGAGTAGAACTCATATTATCCCTTTATCCATATGGGTTCCTTGATCAATCAATAGAACATCCTTACATAACATGATCACACATGAGTTATATTAACCATACAAATATCACCCTTACTGTAAAATATACAATATAAAGTTACAGCAGATTACTATATACATCCTAGGGTCAGATTGATTTTTCCATTACACCTGTTTCCAGTTTGTTTTGGGTTTTTTTTAAGTAATGTTGCCATTCATGTACAGTATCTATCTGGCTGAATGTCTGTCTATCTATTTTTTGCCATTTTGTCAGAAATATTGTCACAATCTTTGTCGGTAGGAGTCAGGCAAACTCATCCCTCGTAGGCTATTGTAACCATGACTGGCTTACGTACGCCTTCGGGCCAGGGAGATGGTGACGCTGGAGAGCAGCGGGGTAGAGGAAGATTCCAGTTTACAGGTGTAATTGTTTGACAGGTTCGCTTCCGACACCTTCCTGAAGACTAGAGATGCTGTGATTTTGATCTGTCCATCATCTGTCTCCTCTCTAGAAGAGGAGAGGTGAGGTGAGGACTATCTGTTAGTGTGTGTGTGTGTGTGTGCGTGCGTGCATATTTGCTTGTTTATGTGTTTATGCGTATGTACATTCACTTGTGAGCAACCAAATGCATAACATAACATAAATGCTTACTTTGTAGTGTTGTAGTACACAGGTAGATTCTTGTCTGTCGTCACATTTATCCAGTGCACCTCATCAAGATATGAGTATACAACAGCTTCACAATGAACCACCAGAGGCAGGTCTAGAAGAAGAAGATTATTTTAAACATACTCTTTGTAAGTAGTAACCCTTTAAAGTGATATCATTATCACACAAGGATAGTGAAGCTTACCTAAAACTTCAAACACCTTTCCTGCAGGCGGTGAAATGATCATCGGATGTTGTCCCAAATATTCTATGTAACACAAAGAGGAAACATGTTACAGCTTCAAGTCTTTTGTGTTGTAGCTTCTATAAGATATACAACAGACTAACCGGAGACAAACTAGAAGTCGCCGTGAGGCTACGGGAGATAATATTGTGCGACTCGCTGCTTCCAACAAAACCCAACGGTCCGATTATTTTCAATTATTTTAAAAAATGTTCAATAATTGTTTATCTATCTGATTTGCACCAAAATCTGTTTCGCACAAAAGCTCATAATAGGCTACTTGTTTTTTTTTAATTGTGCCAGTAAAACGTTTTCTAATATTAAGTGTTGCATGAATTGCATTCAAGGCAAGGCAACTTTATTTACATAACAAGTAGTAAATTCACTGACAAAGCAGAGGGATATGGCGCCACCTTGTGTAATGTTGAGTAATTTAGTGCTGCTAAACCTAGTCCTCACATGCGAAATGAAATTATATTGGTGGGATGTCTAAGTTTGAATCTGATCCAAATTTTACCCTTTATCCTAGTGATTATTTCGCAGATAAACCTAGTAACCCCCGCCATGAAAGGAACGGAGCCATAAGATCCGGCTCCTTTCAAAGAGCCGTAATTTCCATCACTATCACGCAGACTACCGGAAGTGATGGTTTGGTGAGCAATGTACAGTAAAAGTAAAAGTAAAATCCCAACATGCCTACAATGGTTCCCACACTGGAAGTGTGTGACTGAGCACTTTGGGCCAAAGGTTACTGATATCCATGACTGGGTGACCAAATCTGGACACAATCACTACTGAAAGGTGGGTGATGTGAAAGCATACATATTTGAGAAGCAAAATACTAAATTTCATTAAATATACATAGATATTTGCATCTAAAGACAAAGGACATCTATGGGTAAAAAATAATGTTTGGTTTAAAAGAAGACAGATAAAGCCTCAATAATGTGAACAGTATATATGATAAATTATAGTATATGATGAATTATATTCACTGATCGTATATTTGTTGTAGGTGTCCGGATTTGGCTACACTCCGTTAGATGGATAGATGGTTGTGAACATATAAACTCTACATTTACATAATGTGTGTTTCTTACTGTTGTTATTGACCTTCAGGAACGTTGTGCGGGTCATGTTATATAGATGGCCATGATACCGATAAGACCTGGTACAGGTGTAAAATCCACTGTCCTTCTCATCGATACTGTTGAAGTGACCCTCGTCAAATGAAGTTGGCAGTGGCCCGCGATCCTACAAGAAATAAAATTAATAGTCAACATTTACAAAGGAACCAATCAGGGACTAGGAGAAGACTGTCATGGCTGCCCTGGCACTCTGTTATAAAAAACAGGGAAATAATGGTCAGTGTGTATGCAGCCAATTTACCTGTGTGAAGGAAATTAATAATTGCATGCTCAAAATAATTGTCAAAATGAGATAGTTGCTTCAATTATGCAACAAGTATTTATTAAGTCTGTGTCATATACTAATATGGTTCTCCTCCTCAGTCAAGTCAGAGGAGAAGGCTGCCATATAGTCAATAGTCAGGTCCACCACCTCAGTCAAGTCATGGAAAATGGACCCCGAACAAAGAAAGCACAGTGGTTTTGTACAACAACAACTCTAACTTTGCCCTACAGGAAAGCCATGGGAAAGCAGGTGTTCTGGAAAGACTATGGGAACAGTTAGAAGTTATGGTTTCCTCTGTGTTTTGTCTAACTAGCTTACAGGAACCTGCAAGGGGCTAAACATTCTTTCAACACA
>OMKK01084282.1:0-10654 GCA_900302305.1 Polymixia japonica
AGTCCAGGGAGGGAGGGAGAGAGAGAGAGAGGGAGCGGAGGGAGAGACCGTAAACTGGAGGAAGATGGGACGAGAAGGTGTAGTGTGTTGACCCCCCCCCCTCCCGCGGGTTAAGGCTAGAGCGCCGGCGGGTCAGTCGAAGGAGATGAGCTGTGCCTCTGCGCTGCCCGGGACGGCCTGGGGGAGCTGCTGCTGCTGCTGCTGCTGCTGCTGCTGCGGCCCACCAGGGGGAGCCATCTGACACAGGGAACGATAGGAAGATTAGCAAGGATGGAGATTAAAGTAACCCGCACACTAAGAAAGGCAAAGAGGATGACGGTAGCGATGGAGGTTAACAGAACTTCCTTGGTCAGGCCTTTAATTATCCAGCAGACACCTTATAAACATACAGCAGACACTTTACAAACATAGTACAGCTCATTATGAATATTCGAAAAAGGCTTCCTAATGCCCAAAAGTGATTAGTGCAGTGGTTCTAACCCATGCCATCGAGGGCCAAGAGTACACAGGTCTTCAATCCAACCAAACACTACACCAGTTGATCATACTAAACGGTTCCTCCCCCTCTGGTTGAATGCGTTCCAAGTAGTGACATCAGCAGGTGTATCTGGCTAGAATGACAACCTGCGTGCTCTTAAGAGGTTGATAGCAGATCATTGAAACCCCACTGGATTCGTGGCGGAGTAGGCGACTCACCTGCTGGTACATGGGCTGCTGGCCTGCCATGTAGGGCTGTTGGGGGGGCATGTTGGGGTCCTGTCCGGGCAGGGCTGACATCATGTTCTGCATGTTGTACGGCTGGTAGCCCATGTAGCCCATGCCGTTAGTGGGGGTCGCCTGGGACATGGGGGGCATACTCTGGGCCTGGGACACCACGTTCTGCTAAGGATGAGAACGGGAAGAATTAGGACACAGCCTTTCCTCCATCGTTCAATACTCCCGACGACAACAAACACACAGTGGCGAACAGAGTTTGAGAGCAAGGCTTTGTGGACAGCGGGGGCGGGGGTCACACCTGGTAGCCCTGTGTGGGCGTGGGTTGGTAGTTGGAATAAGGAGGGCTGGTGGTGGGAGGGGCCTGACCGGGAGGAGCTGGCTGCCCATTGGTGCCTGCAGTCTGGTACATGTACGCGTTGACCATATTGGGATCTGTAGGCAGGAAGGGCAAACAGTCAAGTCTGGGAGGATGCATGTGTAAAAACATTCCTTTAACACGACAAATGTGTGGTGCTTTGTTTAGCGTGACCTAACAACAAATGACTTGTGAACATTATTGTGAACAAAGGTGGAAAAAACAGGTTCAGTGACTAGAAGTACTAACCATGAATTTGCTCCACCCATGCACTAAACCAGCTGATTACAATTAACACAACTCTGTTTTAGTCTGTTTATGAAATCAGTTTATGACTGAGGCCAAGTACATCATGTTCTCCATTTCTGAGGAACTTAAATGCACAGTAGCTCAATCTTTCCTTTTAAGAAGACAGATATATTTTCTCCATTTACGCTCCCGGTGACCTCCTCACCTGTGGCGGAGACGGGCATAGCCTGGTACTGCCCGGGTGCGGTCTGCCCGGGCTGGTTCATGTAGACGTTGTGCATAGGCGAGCCCTCCACGGAGCCGGCCGGGCTGAAGGTGCCTGGGTAGCTGGGCGGGGCGCCGGGCTGGTACACCACCCCTCCTGCCACGTTGGGAGGCAAGGACTGCATCTGCAGGACATACGGATAGTAAATAATCACACGTTGTGACACAGCTGTGTTGCAGAAGAGGCTTATCCAGGAAACAGATTTTTTTTAATGGAGTATTTCCACGCAAGTATTCCAGATTAATAGACGAGGTGTGATCAAATGGCTACATAAAGTGTGGCTTCTACTTATAGATACAGTTCCATATGAATCTCATCAGAGTTGCTAAATTTTTTAAAATAAGGTCAAAATAAGGGTCGATGATACAAAAAAACAAGACTAGGTGCCTCCTATACATATACCTAGTATATGGCTGGACCGTGTATGGTCAATGTGTGAAATTGTGGCCAAAAGCCTTGTCGCTAGAGGGCTTTTAGTTTGAAACAGATACATCGGCCAATGGGGAAACTCCAACACTCGGCCGACCAATGGTGTAACTTCATGACTAGCCAGTGAGTCAGTCAGTCCCATGATTCACAAAGATCTCAATCAGTAATCTCGATTTATTAGCTCAGTTTTCATTCGTAACCTTTCCCTACGCACATTTATCTGCCGTGGCCCGTGAGGCGTTTGATCCCCACCGTCAAGTTGACGGTTTGATAGCCAACGGTGAAACAAGCAGCGACGCTGCAGCGGGGACAGTCGGAGCTACGTGGCGTTTTTACCTGGGCATAGGGCAGAGAGAAGGCGGGCATCTGGGCCCGCATCTGGATGGTGTGTTTCTGCTGCTCCAGACGCATCTGCCTCTCCTTCTCCTGCTCCTGCAGACGCTGGATGGCCAGCTGCCTTTGCATCTCCAGGTACTCCTGAAACACAGACACGAGACGCGCTCCCGTCAGTCAGTCCGGAAAAAAAAAACAGCGTGCATCATTAACGGCGATCGTGATCTTAGGGGCTTTGCATCGCGAACCTGCTTCTTCTGCCTCATGATCTCCAGCTTTTGCGCCAGCTGGATCTGCCTCTGTCGCTCCGCCTCCTCGGCGGCGCGCCGCAGCTTCTCCCTGTGTTCGTCCCGGAGGGCGTTGAGGGCCGCCCGCGCGTCGCGCACCTGAGCCAGCTTGTCCTGCAGCCCCTCGTAGTACACTGTCACACAACAACAACAACACACAGGGGCGCGACAAGGTTAGGGACCGGACACAAACACACACGCCTCTTCTTCTCCAGCCGTTTGATGTATAATGCACGCGCAAACACACACACACACACACAGAGAGAGCCACCACTCACGTCTCTTCTCGTCCAGCTGGTTGAGGATGTCCAGGAGCTGAGGGTGCATGTTGTTGATGGACTGGAAGAGGGACAGCACGGCGCTGTCGTTGGTGATGCTTCGGCCGCGCATGTGGTTGCTCTTCATGCGGTTCAGGAAGGTGGTGACGGCGTTCTGCAGGGCCTTCAGGAACTGCTCGTGGTTCTCCTCCGACTCCCCATTCTGGTACTGCTGCTGGAAGGAGGAGGGGGGGGGACGCAAGAGAGGCATGGGGGAGGCGCAGAGTGTCATTTGGGGTATTCTCACTTCAGGTCAGCCAGCCAGGTCACTGCCCTTAGTAAAAAAAAGACTCAACATACCTCCACTATGTTGATTGGCTGGACCGGGACATGACTTTCCACTGGCTGAGCGATTGGCGGCAGGGGCTCGGCCAATGGAACAGGGGCTGGGGCAGAGGGGGTGGGACTCTTGCGAGCCTCTTCCTGTTTCTTCTCCCAGTACGTTCTGTTGAGGTAACGGGCGAGCTGGAATGGGACGACACGTTCGTATCAGTGTTACAAAAGGGCACCGTCACCTTTCTGTTGAACTACAACAACGAAGACAAGCAAGGGATCTCTACCTCTGGGTCCACGTCTTCAGCTGATGGAGCAGAAGAGTTCTGGAGATAGAATACAGTAGATATTACTCAATGCCGCAACACGCGCTGCTCCTGTCAACGTCTAAATGACGGCATGAAACCTTCTACGGATAGAAAACTCAAATGTCCAAAACGTGACATGAGTAGCCTTACCACTGGGGAAGAGTAGAGGGTGCTGACTGGCGGGGCTGAGGAAGTCACTGGGGTGGGCTCAGCTTTGGGGTACACGGAGTAAGAGTTCTTCTGCCTCTGTACACACACACACACACACACGGATCAGTTCCACCATAAACATTCAACTTTCTCGGAAGACCAAAACGACAGGGACGCGCAAAAACCCACCATTCGCTCCTTCTCTTCAGCCTCGCTTTGGGATAAGGCGATGGCCAGCTGCAGCTCCTCCTCCTCCTGCAGCGCAGCCTCGTCTCTCTTGGGGGGCATCTGGTGAGACAGGGGCGTACGGTGAGACCCGGGGAGGGGGCCAGGGAGGGGTCCTGAGACCCAGGAGAGGGAAGGGTGGAGAACTCTAGCGACGGGAAGGTAGGGATGGGGGTGTGACGGTCAAGAAGAGCCTCCGTGACAGAGCTCAGCTCAAGACGGACACGAACACACACCAATTTAACCTTCTTTTTTTTCCCCAGAAACAGGAAATCCTACGAGCGTTAACGAGGTTCCGGAACATTTACAGTTCCAAAGTTCCATATCTAGAATGGAATTTCTTGGCCGGATTTGAAGATTTTGGTTGGTGTTCAATACCACGTATGTTAGTAGTGATTGGGTCAACTAGGCTATATCACTCGATACTGATGATTGCTATTCACAACAACAGATATCACAATATATGATACAACAGTGGGTCTATAACTACACAAAATGTGCAGTCACACGTGTATCACAACTTTAGAACAATGTCTTGAAACGTTTCAAGACTTGAGGAATTATCGATTTTGTTTTCCGCTCTTTCTGGATCTGCAAATGAACCCTGTAATAGAATCTAGCATGAGAACAGTGGGTGGTTATTTATCTCAAGCCGCATCAAAGCCCTTTGGTCTTCCTGAGAGATGAGGCTCACACTTGAATCCTCAGACCGCTGGACTGAGATGGATTTCTATGCTTTGTTCCACCACCCTTGGTGCTGAGGGCGTCAAAGAGCAATTTCGGGTCAGTCGGTAAGGTGTCAGACTGCTTCGGTCTGTCCGTACCTGTGCAGTATCGAACTTTATTATTTTATAACACTCGAGAAAATTATTTTCTACAAATCATGTCTGTTGGCCAAGAAAGTAAAAGTTGAAATTCAACATTTAACCTTAGCTGCGGATTTTCCACACACCCTCGCAAATGATCATTTTCTGACGTTCAGAAACAACTACTAGGTTTTTGTTTGTTTAATAAAGCAGTATACAATGGATGCCCCATGTCTCTGAGCAGCGAGCAGCCATAGCTGTATTTAACTGTTTCCTAGACCACTACCTGAGTGGCCATAGCTCCACTTACTGTTTCTTGGACCACTACCTGAGACTGCTGGGACAGTGGGCTGGTCAGGTATTCTGGAGGCAGCTCGGCGGGGCCTGCGGACGGGGCTTTACCCTCTGCTTTCCTGGGTGGAGGAGAGAGGGAGGGGTGGCTGGTGAGGAAAGGGGATCAGGAGCAGAGGGTCAAAAGCGGTTCAAAACATCAGGAAACCGACAAAATGAAAGCTACGTGTCCGTACAATGTGAGCAATAATAATAAAACATAATCAAGCAGAGAGCGACACAAGCTTTAAACACAAAGCAATGCATTAAATATTTGGCCCTAAAGTGGCAGTGAATGCAGTCATCAAGCACAGAGGAGAACAGCCTAAACCAGAAGCATACTGAGACTCTCCAGTACAGTATTGTGAGGGTTGAAGGAGTATGACTACATTTCCAGGAATGTAACACTAAAACGCACAAGACCAGATATCTAGTTCACATTGCGGAAGACAGATGTACCTAAAGTACATGGATCCAACATACTCTACACTTACAGACTGGAATTCAAGCTAGCTCTGGGTGTTCCATTCTCAGGTCTGGGCACTCACTTGTTTAGAAGCTCAAAGCAGGGCTCGCACACGCGCACTTCCTTCTCAATGCCAAACTTTGGAATGGTGGAGTACTTAGAGGAGCACTTCCCACAGAAAATCTGACCACAGGCTCGGCAATGGTGCTGGAAAAGCAAAGATCAGAAAATGAGGTCAACGGCAAGTACACTGGAAATTACAAAAACTCAACACATAACTGTGTTACTCCGTGAAGGAAACCGTAATCTTCCTCCTATTGGCCTAATTTCAGGAAGGGCCAGCCTACCTTTCTGGTCATAACACCAAACTGAACTCTGCACCGGTGGCACTCCTCAGCATCAACCCAGTCCGGGGCCTGGATGAAGCACAAGAGACAGTTCATATTTCTATAGGCATAATTCATTTAATACACATTATTCAACTTTAGTGATATGAAAATATCTCACTCTCTCAGCTGCAAACATGGCATCGCTCTCCTTAAACTCAGGAAACACATGACCTGTGTGGGACAAAACAAATAAATAAGATAAAAAACAGACATTGAAAATATACACTACTACGTTTATAAAAACATTTACTGAAATCCAAGTTAAATATATTGATATGTAATGGGTATGTAACATAATGTATAGGTTTCCCACACACCAGTATCAATTTGGCTTTCTGACATTAACATCTGGGACGAATAAAGCCAGGAAAAATTAAACTAGGTCATTATCCCTTCAGAGACCCTTAGATCTTGAGGGCAGGCAAGCTCTACACTAACCAACAAACCGCTTGAAATAGCAATAATAACCAAATTTACATGCAGTTATGCACACAGTTTTACCAAAGACCACTCACCTTCCACCTTCATGATCTGGTAAGTGTCTTGGACCACCTTGTACTTGGGCTCATTGCGGAAGGCGTGGGCCCAGGCTTGTATCAGGTAAAGGATCTTATTTCTGACATTGGGCTCTGTCTGCTTCTGGGGGCAAACGTACGCCACGCAATAAATAAACAAAGCACCTTTACACCACATCAACACAACCTAATCTCTCAATTCATACTTTTATGTCTAAACTTCTAACCAAAGGCATCATGTGTATGGGCTAGTTGCTCAAATTTTATTTTATTCTCTCCCAGTGAGAATAAGTGAGTTGGGAAGTCCCTTGCTTTGGTCTGTCTAAAAACAGCATGTGACTGGGCAATGACATAACCAGGAAGTCAAAAGCAGCATGAGTTGCGTGAGCCGGGTGTGTGGAGCCAATCAAATATTGCTAACTCATACTGTAATGCAGCCGGCTGCCTAACAGCAGCAGTAAGTGATTATGGAGTCAAGGGAGAGGGAAAGAGGATATGGCTTACAGACAAAGGAAGTTCAGACAAATCACCCAGACATACTTCATAAACACAATGTTGTTAATAAAGCTTATGTCCACGTTAGAGTAGCCAGATACTTAAGCACTCGTTACTTTGTTCTTGGTGGATGGGAAATGTTGTTAACTGAATGACTGTTAGTCTTGTATAAACAAGTCTTCCACAATGGTCAGTATACCACAACAGTTCTAAACTAAAGCCGCTACAGACAGGATTTTTGCTTTAGCACATCATTCAAAAATACATTTTGATTGCATAGTGTAATGGCTATGGAACAATAACATTTCGCAATCTAGTCTGTAGCCACTTTAACTATGAGAGAACACGATGATTGAAATGGACATTACAGAGGACATCAAAGCTAAGGTCACCTTAATGAGATCCTTCAGTTCTTCCATGGTCTGCTTACTGGCCACCTCGTCATGGACTGTCTGGCCACAGTTCTTCACTACTGACTCCAGGACCTGGAGGGTTAGGACACATTAATCACAAACATGCCCATCACGATATCCGTAATGCAGCCAGCAGCCTGGGCCCAATAAGAGGTTCATCTTATTGAGACAAAGTAGCCCAGTTTCAAAGCACGAACAGAATAATAACTAACAGAATAATAACACACAATCAAGTGTAGGTTTCTGATTACTAACAAGGTCCTATGCCTTTTTCAAGAGGTGAGGCACAATTAATCAGATAATTTTCCAGTATATATCAATCTTACCTCAAGTGCATAGAGGGCAACGTGTGGATTTTTGTCATTCAACTTCTTCTTAATGGCACCAATTGCATATTTTGCTCTGTGGGGCAAAAAAACACAACTCACTGGTCTGAGACTGAATGTGATCAACTCAAGGGGAATTGAACCCAATGTGTTAAAGCTTAATTGCTTTAATAAAAAATCAAATGTTTAGAATATTTTCATAATCAAAGACAAAGGGCATGATCACTCACTGTGTGTCTCCTTGCCGAATGAGATCACAGATCTGGAGGATAGATTCCCAGTCTGTTTCCAGCAGCAGCTGACTGGTTGCTTTATCTACAGTAGTTGAGTGAAAAAACACCAGTGTCTCAAAGATTAAGCCTTCAAAACATTTGTCTAATGAAGGCTATACAGAATTGCAACAGCATAACAGAAACCCTACCTTTTGTTATAATTATAGGCCTAGACCTGTGTAATTATCTCTACCATAAGCATGTTGGCTTGGGCCCAATGTTACATACATAGCTTAGTTCTGTCTTTCTCATGCTTCTTTTTTTAATTTCACATTAAAAAAACACCTTGATACTATAACATTTGTTTTATTAACTTTGACATAACTGCAGCTAAACTGTGATAAAAAAAAATATATATATATATATATAGTTTATTTATATGTAAATAAACTAAGCTATAACGTTAGTATTATCTGACGCAGTTGTCAATGATCAAAACGTGGGTTAATATGCAACAACACAGGCCCACTGGGAGTCACAGTTACTAATGGATTTTTCTGGTTGACGGGGGAGATGAGAGAACATTAATTGATGTTAATGTTTTATTACATGTTATTATATCTTATTAATGATCTATCCACTTTGCGTGTTCATTGCAATTTCTTCAAAAATGAAGTACGAGTGTAACGTACGCCTCGATGTTTAATACAAATGTACATAATAGAATAATATTAATTTCCACGTCCGACGAGCAACTATAAACGTGTTGTTAGGGGAATAGTTGTCATCTGTTGTTTATGATGTCCTACTTGTACTTTTCTTACTAATGCTAACCAACGACACATAAGAGCTATAAAACAGGGGCAGCAAAGCAACAACATAGTTTCAAGGCAGGTTTAAATCGGCTAAAACCGAATATCACACGAATGAAGACAACGTGGCCTAAGTTACGATTTGATTATAATCGACGACAAATAAGATCGCTATCGTTTCTCGATCAGTTCATTTGAGTTGAGCTAACTAAGGCCTCCAAACAATGGTAGCAAACTGGCAGCTAGAGTTAGCATATACAGCTAGCATGCTAACGCTAGCTGGCCTGGAGCCACAGCCCAGGCGTCTGTCAAAACAATACGGGAGAAAAACATCGCAGTTTGATCGTTAACAAAATACTTAAACAGACGAATACTCGTATATCTTACCCAAAAGCCTCTCAAATGTACCTCCGCCTTTCCCCATATTAGACGTAGAGTGTCAAACTAGCTGACAAGGCGTGTTATTTGGCCCAAGCAAGGCTATTATCACCACTGAGGTTAGCTCGGTAGCTTCTGTTAGCCCGATAGCTGCCCACAGCTGTGAACTTCTTCCTACTTCCTTCTTCCTGTGTGGAATTAAACATGGTGGAAAGCAGCCAAGTGATCGGGATAGACGTTGTGTTTTGCTCCCCCTGGTGTTTACCACATGTACGTGCAGCCTGACTAAAAGTTGACTTGGTAGTAGTCTCAGGTTTTGCTTTCTAACTGCCCTTCTGTCAAGCTCTCTTTTAATTTTTCCTGTAGATATAACCAACCACGTTCACATAGGCCTAATACATTTTAAACATTAGTTTCTTTCTTTCTTTCTTTCTTTCTTTCTTTCTTTCTTTCTTTCTTTCTTTCTTTCTTTCTGTGTGTTACCTATTTTATGTAAAATGCCCTTATTGCTGTCAGGGGCAAATCAGCAAATGGAATATTAAGTGGCTAAATCCAAAGTCATATCAGTATATATTTAATATATATAGATATGTGCATTTCCAACTGTTGAAGTTTAATTTTGATCGACATAATGAAAAAAGTATCCGCTAAACTCCATAACCATGAAGTTCCATAATGGCTAGGAGTCCAACTTCCGTCCGACTTGGTTTAGTTTCCCACCTTCAAAATGTCACCCATAGGGTCCAACTTCCTATTCACTGTTGAAAAAAGTGATTTTATGCACTTATACATCAGTCAATATTTTTATTGTTACAACTGAATACCAAAAACCATTATCTTATCTTATATTCTAAATAGTATATGCACACTGGTACAACAGTACCTATTCAAAGTTATTCCAATATGCTGCCCTGCTTGTTTATTACCTTTATCATTACAATTGTACAATGAACAGTACAAACTGACTCACTGTATTCAATGCATTACTCTAGTGCCAACATTGGTATAGGCCTACATAGGTCATATATGAGTCACTACCTAGCACTGGAACACTGGTGTCCATTGTTGTTGTAGTGCTGTAATTGTGGCATTGTGTTGCTCTGCCCTCAGCTGTTACGGTTAGACAGTGATAAAAGGGAGGGAGCCAAGTATGCTCTCACAATTATTTACCATTTACAGCAGATGCAATACTGTATAGTTTCTATGAAAGGCAATAACTGCAGTATGAGGATTTCAAGTTTGGAGCTTTGAAACTTCCAAACACAAAACATAATGTTGGCCTGTCCCTGAAATGCAAAGTTCTTGGTTATTACTTCATTCACAGTTCCAAAGTCCAAGGCTTCATGAATGCTCATTTAAATTAAAGTAATAAAGCACAGAATCTGAGGGATCTCAACAATGTCTCATGAATAAAGACATGATTTCATACTAAGGCTTGCAACATTCCACATTACATGCCACATTACACACACACACACAGACACAACCACAAACACACACACACACACACACACACACACACATACATGCACACAGACACACACACACACACACACACACACAGACACACACACACACACAGACACAACCACAACCACATACAT
>OMKK01084283.1:2500-15878 GCA_900302305.1 Polymixia japonica
CTAAATAGATTTTGTAGTGAGTAGTGAATAGTGAACAGTTTGGAACACAGCCCCAGCCTTGTAGAGTCACTCACTACAGCTGGACTCTGCTCATGCTACTGCATGAGGCCATGATCACATGGCAATGGGGGCTGTGATTGGTCACAACACTCAGTGTCAATAGTAGCGCTGTATGGGAGTGCTTGATTTGTTAAAACAGTGTTCTGAACGTAATGAAACCCAACGAGACTACAGGTAAATATGATGTTTGAAATAATCACCATGTTCCACAATAAAATAATTACATAACCCAAATAATTAGATAACCCAAAATTGCGATTTTCGATTATTTCAGTCAGACAACTTGTGTATGGAATGAATATGGAAGATATTTATTGAGAATATATATATATATATATATATATATTCTCATATCTCATTATATATATATATATATAAATCAGTTCATTTAGGCGTCAGGGCTACGTATCTCATCGTTCCCTGAAAAGCATGAATTTAACAGGCAAGTGAGCATGAATTATCAGCAGAGTTCAGGGAGTGATCTACTCAAAATCCCCCTTGGCGATTGAAGAGACACCGCTCACCAGTGGATGCTGGGGAGGTAGTGTGAGCGCAGCAGCAACAATAACAGGTGTGTTTGAGAGCTTAACTATGGGAACATTTTGGCATCACCTGAGTTCTGATCTAGCTCCATTGGCTTCATTTTCAATTAAATGTGCAACCCAGGGCTACCTCACAAAGAAGGTAAAGCAAGAACATCACAGTATTTGTAGAGAACGAGCAGATCTTTACACAGATACAGTTGACGCACACGGGCCTCACTCACATGGTGGACCAGGGCAAGCGCCTACATGTCCCATCCCTCCTCGCCGCGCTCTGACGTACCTTCCGTTTCCCATGAGGCCCCCTGGTGTGTCTGTCCCTCAGCCTCCTCCAGCAGCGACAGCAGTCGCGGGGGACAGGCTGAAGGTGATTTCTCTTGCACTGTACGGAGCAATGTGAGGAGCCCCTCCTCACTCAGGACCCCGTCTCTCAGCCCGGTCATCAGTCTCTTCAGCGCTGGGCCTGGATCATCGCCCCGGCAACACTCACTCACCACCTGACAGAGGTAGAACTTTATAACAAGCTATACAACACTCTATGCAACCATTACTATAGCCTTTTCAATTAGCTAATTAATAGTAGGTGTCTGCAAATAACTGCAGAATTAACCTGGTCATCCTGCTTTATTGAGTCTCTAGAAAAATATGTTTAAAAAGTGTATTATCATCATTATTTGATTTGAAATTCCAGAAGCCTCTCCTCCTCTCTATTATAATAAACACATAACCCGTTTGACAAAATGGAGTGAGACAAGCCAAGAGGACGAGTAAGCTAGTACAATTTAGCAGTCAGAGCGCTGTACCTCTCTCTCCTGCTCCCCGAGGCTGGCGTGCGCTGCCTGAGTCAACAGCTCCGCGACGGACGGGACTTCAGTGAGAAGCTCCATCAGCTCAGAGGAACGTTCCAGAAGAACGCTGGTGGACTGATCAGACGTGCAGGTCACAGCGCCGTTGTTGTTCTCCGTTTGCTGTGCCGTGCCTGACTGGACTCCACGAGGGCCGGCGGACTGGGACACGGCTTCTTCCTGGCCTTTGTGTATGAAGATGAAAACACCACTGAGGTACTAGGAGTGCTATGAGTAGCATCACTCGTTTCGACCTATTTTCTTGTTGTACTTGCTTGTTTTATCATTCTATAACCCCTTTTTCTATTTAAAATCATGTCAATTCAAATTCTATCTCATTGGCTTTTATTTCTTATTGTTGTACTGTGTGTAAAGCCCCTTGTAACCGATACATTATTACATGTACTCTGAACCATTGCAGTCAATGGACCTTGAAGTGGTGAGCAGTGAAATCTCACCAGGGGATCCTGGGACTCCAACACAAACTCTTTTACAGGGAGGCCCTTCTCTCCTGCTCGTACTCCTCTGCTCTGGCTCAGCGATATCCCCGCTTCCACTCCCAACCTCTGCTTCTTCCATGTCACCCTTTGTCCGGGGTCCAGCCTTCCCACCAGCCTTGCCTAGGATCAAAGCACCATCCTGGGGTGAGGTGGTCTCTTCAGCCTCTGTGCTCTGGAGCTTGTTGACTAGGGACTGGGTTGATGTAACTGCACTGGACTGAGGACCAGTGGGCTGCTTCATCAGGCTAGTGAGGATATTCTTGCAGCCAACGGCCACGTCAAACATCTGCAGGCTGTCGGCGGCAGCGATGATGCGGCTGACATTGTGTTTGCCCGGAGGCAGTTTGCCGGTATAGACCATGTCCAGCAGACAGTCGAACTCCTGGGATGAGACCACGGCTGTGTCAATGGAGATACTGTCTGAACCATCTAGGAGAGACCTGAGAGGAAGAGAGACGAGACTTAACTTCTCCTCCTGTTTCACAAGTGATGGACCAGAAACTGAGTCAAACGGGACTACAGAAGTTGACAGTAATTGAATTCCATCTTTGCTCTGCTATCAAGAAAAACAAAACTAAGGATGGTGGACTAGTCCTAGCCTGTCTGAACCTTTTTAACAAGTTCCTACAGTAGAACCTAATATCGATCCTTAGTAACAGACACAATCCAAGTATATACGAGGAAACTGTGCAATTGTTGGACATTACTTGTTCATACATGCAATTCAACAACAAACTGGACTGCAGATAACGTTTTAGAATACGTGTTTCATATTTTTATTAGGACTTGCCCCAGGATTACAATAGATCTTGACACACCAAACGTTTCACTGGTTTCACTGGCAAAGTTGAAAGGATCAGATTAGTGGGGCTAAACTGGGACTTTTTAATATATGTTGGCCAATCATCAGGTAGATTGCCAATTAAAACTGTGATCCAAACAGAACTAATAGGGGAAAGTGGCTAACATTACCTGAAGAGCATGCTGGAGGCGGCCAGGACCAGTTTATGTGCACGGTGGGGACTGTCTCCCACTAAGATAGTACAGTCACAGAACTGGCCCTCCTTCCTCAGGGCCCGCAGCTGCTGCATTAGCTGCTTGCTGTAGTTGGGCAGCTCCATGACTCTACCAGGGCTGGGGAGAGAGGAGAGACTTAAACAATGTTGTGGTTACATGTAGACACAGGTGGAAGAACCAGGTTCACACAGTGGAAATACTAACCGTGACTTTACTCCATCCATGCACTAAACCATCTTATTGTAATTACTGTAACACAACTCTTCATCTAGGTAGGTGACACTAATTACTGATCAGCTGGTTTAGTGTATTGGATGGAGCAAATTCATGGTTAATATTTCTACTGTCTGAACCTGGTTTTTCCACTTCTACATGTAGAAGTGATACGAGTTTAGACAAGCTGGGAGGAAAAGACATAGAACTTCCAGTCTTGACCAGTATAACACTTTGGTTTTGTAGTGGGCAGACATATCAACTGGCACCACTAAACTGATCCAGCTTTATCTGACCAGGTATCACCAATTAATAAACATTCATCTCAAAGGTTACCTAAAAAACAAAGGGCAACACTGTGAAAATAATAATGTGCCCCGTTTCCTGTTACATGTTATTGCTCTAGAGGAGTACTGGTATAATCTAATCTAGATTATGAGCTAAAATGTAGCCAGTTCTCACGGGGTTGATGCTAGCTTTAGCTTCAGAGGCTAATCTGGAGGGTAAATATGATAAAGGTCACAAAAACACAGGAGGGAAAAGGAGCATTTTGTTTGTGAACAAACCACAACCTGTAATCCAACACGCCTTCCTTTCCTTCACATTTTACCTTGAATGTTATTCAAATGATCCGGCTCTTTATTTAAACGCCATCGATGAACATTCTCGTCTTGCGCAATAAAGCTTCAGTGTTTTGAAAATGGCGACGATAAAAAAAACAAATGAATGCTACCGGGACCGACTGCGCATGCTCAAACTGGGCAACCAGATCAGTGTAAAACTAACATCCACGGTCATTGATTTTACACAGTATTTTACATAATCCCCCAAAATCATAAATAAATTCGATCTAATTTAAGATTGCACGAGAATTCAAAGCATCACAATCTGAAATGAATATTTACTTAGGCTATTAAATTAAATATTTAATATAATTAAAATAGACGTTGAATCACATACATTACATAGGCCTGGGCAATATGCTATATCACATTTATTAAATACAAGTAAATGCAGACACATTGGTTTGAAAACAATATCTTTATTGCCCATATGAAATAACAGTGAAAAGAACAGTTCACACCATTACCTGTACCCTGTTTCTCACTTCAACAAAGACCGACAAGTTTGCACGGTTGTAACTTGCAGGAATCAGCCTTGCTCACCGTGTAGCTATCCATTTCTAAATGCCACATGGAGTACATTTCTATAGATTTGCTGTTGAGGTAATAAATGTTCGGACATGAAAAGCAGTTATATTTTTAATACTTAACAGTTATTCGTGCGTTTATTTGACATGTTTAAAGAAATTGCAGTGAGACCACAAACATTCACTTTATGGGAACACGATTCTAAAAGAAAATCTTTTTTTATCATGTAATAATTAAAAAAAATGGTGTCTAAACAAAGCCTATTCTCTTAAGTGACCATAGAAGTCTATTGAAGCCAAGCTCCAGACTAGAAGATATCACTTATTTTCCTCAACCCGTTTCTATTGAGTCTGGGCAAAATGCACTATAACAAAGTCCTTGAAAATGTATTAGGGTCTTTAAATATCAAAAGCCAGCAATCTTTTCTTTACTATACAGATAAACAGCGGGTTTGCAACATAGTCACAGTTTTATAAAAGAAAACCTACTCAAACTTAAAAAAAAGAACAAACTAATTAAAGCACTTATTTGTGTATGGACACTTGACAAATTCAAGCTTTTTGATTTTCGTCCAACGTCCGTCCACTTCAAGCATAGCTTAAGTTTTCCTTAGTGCCCAAGAAGCCCAGTGCCTGCACATACATACACAGATCATTAGACATACAACAACGTGGTACAAACAAAACATATTCAGCTTCATCACTTATTTTGGAGAGAGGGAGCCACTAAATCAGAGGTGGGACAAGTCATAGGGTCCAAGTCACAAGCAAGTCCCAAGTCCCAGTAAAGCAAGAGAAGTCAAGTCACGTGTTGGATCAAGTGAAGTCAAAGTTAGTTCTAAGCTAACTAAGTAAGATATCAGTTTAAAAATAAAAAAAATAGTCTGCTTTTAGAATAATCTATTAGTAAAAAAAATAAACAACTGAACAGGTGCATTTTTAACATTACTTCACAAATGTAACTAGGTGAACGCTCGCAAACAAAACGTCTTCTTCAAGTCTGAGCGAGGTAACGTCATCGCCACTACTCAGCAGTGAGTTCTGGCGAGAAAACGAAAACAACATGGCAAATTATCATTACACTCTACAAAACATGAAAGAAATAGTGATTGGATTACATACAGTTCAAGTCATCACACTAAGTAAGAATAAGTCGCAAGTCTAAGTAAGTCATGCGCTTAAAAGTCAAAGTCAAGTCATCTCCCTAAGTCATGACTCGAGTCTACACCCCTGGTTCAAATACAAAAGACTGACAAAAGACAGCTTCCAGAATAAAAATTGCTATCAAAAAGTACAAAGTGTTACTCGAAAGATTTACTGCTAGAAATCTAAGATGTTTCAATAGTATGTTCAATGGGCCCAGAGAAGGAGCAGTGGTTAAGACCTCTGGGAATCACATTCATGGGATGGTATGGGCCTGGGATTGCATCTCTCCTATGGCGGCATTTCAGTGCCGAAATCCACGAGCTCCACGCGCGCGGATGTAGAGGAGCCGTGCAACGCATATTATTTTTGCGAGCGCTTTCACAGCGCTCGTGTGCAGAATATCTCCGATCACGTGAGCAACATTGTAACCTGCGAGGAGAAAACCAGGCTTTGAGCGCGTGGAGAATCTGAGCACACAACCGCTGCTCTCCTGCTCACAAAGCTTTCACCTGCTCGCCCGCCAGTGGGTTTTCTTATCGGCAGTAAGTGACCCAGTCACCCTTGTATCCCTAAATATAATTGGTTACAGTCCTCGTCTTTTACGATTGGCCGTTGTCTTAGTAACAAGAAAGGATGTAGAAACACTGTAGCCCTCTCAGTGGCTGTGGAAACGCCTCATGTAGGAGACATTTCATTTTACTAGTTTCATTATGCTACATGCCCTCATAGTAAAATGTAAATGTAGCATAATGAAACTAGTACAATGAAATATCTCTTATGTGAGGCGTTTCCACAGACATTTCTCAGGAAGCATTAAGAGGGTGTTTCTTCGTCCCTTCTTGTTTACTTGCACAGATACAAAGACAACGGCCAATCATAAAAGACGAGGACTGTAACCAATTATATTCGCGCTTGCGGATTTTGGCACCGATATGCTGCCATACTCTCCTACTCTGTCCCTCTCATCTTTCCTACAGCATCCATGAAGAAGTAAATACTAAGGGAATTAACTAAATTTAAAAAAAAGTATGCTCACCTTTAAATCCTTCTTCAGGCATACCAACTGAGTAAGAAAAAATACATGACTCAATTTGAGAAAATGGTATTATCATGAATCCACTTCCTATATCAAGGTAACACATGACAGTGATAACATCACTTACCCTGATAGACATCATCCATTGCTGCATAATCTGCTATGGGTTCATCAGCCTGTGCGGGAAGAGTGCAAGAGAAATTAAAGTCAAAGTTTGCTTTATTGTCAGTTCTGTGTTCTGTGTACACACATACAGAGAACCAAAATTGTTTTTCTCTCTTAACCCTAATAATATAGCTAAGAATACTAAAGAATGCTAGGAATCTAAATGCTAAAGAATATATAGGCAAAAAATATGTAAAGAAATATACAGGCTAAAGAAATATACAGCTAAAAATATACAAAGACTACGCAATATACAGGCTAGAATATATACTGAAAAGAAAAGAAAGAATGTATATATATACAGAAAGAAACAAAACAAAAAGAATCTGCATAGGCACATATGGAGACCGTTGGTAGTGCAATGAAAAGACAGTAGTGCAATGAGAGACAGAGTGCAAATTGTACATTAGAAAGAAAAACTGTAAAGTGACTTTGTAAAGTGACTTATTGTCAGGCAGTCCATGTGCTGCTTCAGTCCAGTTCAGTGGTTAGATTTGTCAGGAGAGAGAGAAGCCGCAGCGTCCGCGCGCGCCGCCATCATAAATAGCGTTATGTTCACTGTTGTACTCGCAGGCCATAAAGACGGGAGTCAATATCAAGACTGACATTTGACAAGTTGAATTTTAGTTATTTTTCTTCACCAGTCACTTTCCACATTGTGTTTACACACTTCTTAGCGTCCCTCATCCAAACCAGTGGTTACCATTATACGCAAGCTAGCTTCGAAGTTTGTGGCAAGCAATGCAGTTTGTTTTTACAGAGAAATGCCAACAACCCATTTAAGGGTAGCTGTCGGACACAAACAATTTGTGACATGTACCGGGCAACAAACGGCACACTAAAAGGTCTCAACATCAAGGTATTCCCTCAGTTATACTGCTGTGAGACGTACCTTGAGACAGATGATGCTCTCGGGAATGACCCCCAGGCTGCCGAGTGTGGCCGAGTCGTCTGTTAGACATTTTCCGTCAATGGAGAGATTCTGGTCAAACGGAGCCACAGAGAAGGCGTGCATGATCTACGGGAGCACACATATAGACTCTTGTGATTACAGGTGAGACGACCCGCTCGCCCATAAATACAACAGCGCAACATTGTTCACTACAGAAAATACGTCCTGCAGTTTTGTTTGTCTAGTTGAAATTTGATGAAAGAAATTGATTTTTCCAAATGGATAATGTCAGAGGAAAGACGTAACAGTTTTTGGTTCACAGAGAGAGCTGCATGTTGTGCTCTTTTTGAGCTCTCACCTGTATTTTCAGCTCCTTAAGGGTTTGATTGGCTGAAACAATAAGAGCCTTCTCGCCTCTGAGTTTCCTGTGCCGCGTGCTTCTCCTGATGCCTCCTGGTTTGACCACATTGGTCACGGGGACGGGACCCGACGCACCTGCAGTGGTGCCGTCACTTAGCTTTACACGCTTCGCCCCGTCCTCTGACTGGAGGAGAGAGAGAGAGAGTCATGTGACCAGGAAGCAAGGCCGGCATTGGGCAATGACAGCATCGATCCTCTTGCAAACACCGAAAAGCCACATGGTGACAACTGTCACAAACAGTCCCAACGCCAGTAGTACTGGACACAGCTGAGCAGTTTCACATACCACCAGTAGATGGATACACAACAAATCCAGCATGTCACACCAATAATACCTGGCAGTTGACTTGTGTGACAAATGTGTTAAAGCCGTTAGGGTTGATACGATGTTGATGGAGTTACCTGGCTGAAGTCGGGGTCTCTCTCACCATCCATCTTAGGGGGCTCTTCTCTCTCCTCCTCTGCCTCCGAGCTGCTGGCGTTCATCTCTGGAACAGCCTCCTTGATCATCTACACAGTGTATGACACTCAGTATGTATGTGACTAGTACAGTGTATGACTCGTCTTAAAACCCACTTTTATTCCTTGGCTTTTGACCCAGCATGAGACTGCATTTGTTTTATTGCTTTTATTGTTTGTCTTGTGTTTTTAAGTTATTATGTACAGCACTTTGTGTTTTAAAGTGCTCTATAAATAAAGTTGAGTTGAGTTGAGTATGACACTCAGTATGTACGTGACTAGTAGACTTTTAGATTGTGTGTACTACAAATGTATCACACAGCATTTTAAATCAGAAACATTTGCCGCCGGTCACCTAGTTACTGTGCAATCTGTGTACAGGTGCTCCTGAGAAATCATGTAGTCAGTGAATGTTTAGATTGTCCCTCAGAGTGACAGTCATTAGTGTACAGAATTTGTGAGGCTGCTTACTAGCAGGATTGTAGGTAATTCCACCCAATTCCAGCTCAATGTTTTACCATTTCCCACAATGCAACATGGCAACAACGCTACTGTGTTAAGCATAGCAATAAAAACCCTTTTAACATGAATATGCAAGAGCATTTTTTGCATATGAAAATATAGCCTAAAATAATATAGCATGTCAATATAGAATGTATAATAATTCATAGCATGACATGATGTGATGCAGGTATTTACTTATCTGCTGCATACGACCCCCTCTAACTTCCTATAATATAAATGAAGGAGATCGCCTCTACTGGTTCTTCTTACCCTCTTGTCTTCGATGACCTTGCGGACATAGATGGTGGCCTGGGTGTACTCTCGCAGGTCCCTCTGCTGCTGGAAGATGAAGCCCTCTCGGCACTCCCAGCACAACTCTGACAGACACACGGAGACATGTCAACAACCAACACAATCCAGGAAGATGAGCAGCCAAAGCTTTGCAGGCACTACAATCACAATCATATGAAAGCATAACACAGTGGTTGACTCCAACGACGGTTGTAAAGAAATGTTTATGGCAAGTTCACTCTGCTCTACAGTTCTCATCAGCATTTAATACTATCCAACCACATGTGTTTACAGAGAAGCTAGTCCTGCACTTCACCTCTGTTAACTTTTTTTTTTTTTTTGGAAGAGTAATTGGAGCTGCATGCACACAACTAGACAAGTCTGTTGTGTTATCTGGTAGCATGTGTCAATAAACTACTGCAGCAGATGTGGAATGTTTTTAGTCAGGACTGAAAAAAGAGAAAAAAACTGCAAGAAATAGCCAGAATAAAGGAACGACCATTTGCATGAAACTAAAAAGTACAAATATGTAGTACGAATATGACTGTAACGAACACCAAACAATGTTACAATGAAAATGAAAGAATAATTCAAATTTTAGCCAATTTTAAATGCACATGAACATTACATGCACATGTCCGATGGGATTTACCTTGCGAGGCAGCTGGATTCACGAGATCACGAGTTCATGTGAGAATCGCGATCACGAGAATCCATCTCGTCAGGCTTCAAGTTAATTCGATTGTGGCCGAACTTCAGTTTTGCGGACCGATCAAGTCAAGTCAAGTTTATTTATATAGCCCTTAATCACACTGCAGTCTCAAAGGGCTTCACAAGCCCACAATCACCAAGAATTAAATGACACCCCCTGACCTTAACCCTCTATCGGACAAGAAAAAGAACTCCCAGAAAAACCTTAGTTAGGAAAAAATGGAAGAAATCTTAGGAAGGCGATGGAGGGATCCCCTTCCAGGATGGTGAGGTGTGCAATAGGTTCGGGCAAATTTCAATTAAGTTACAGATTGTAAATGGAATGATAAGAAATATACAATTGGAGTAATGGGGCAGTAATAAAAGAAAGAAATAATAGAATGTCCAATCAGCGTCCTGTAAGTAACTACTGGCAGATATGGGTGTGGTTTAGCCCGGTGACGGTTCATCCAATCACCTGCCAAGTATATTTTGAAAGTGCCCGCCCTTTTCCAACCATTTCCCATGAAGACTTCCCAGATGGTTCTGTGTAACTAACCGTCTGGCGTGTCAGGTTATGATGGGATGTGAGAAAATATATATATATAAAAAATTTAAAAAAACATTGGCCATTTTGGCATGAACCAATTCAGCCACAGCCCCACACTTACCAGGCTGCGTGCTGTACTGGGTGGTGGAGCCAGTGGGTGTGGTGTGACTGGAGCAGTGGATGGAGATGGGCTGGTCCACAATGAAGAGTCTGCTGATCACGTCCCATTCACTGGGCCAGAGTAGAGCTATACTGTGCAGGAGGAACATCACCACGTGAGACCAGTGTTGCCCACACACAGAAAAAAACCACCACCACAAATACACACAGCATCACCACAAATACAGATAGCATCACCACAAATACACACAGCATCACCACAAATACACACAGCATCACCACAAATACACACAGCATCACCACAAATATCTGTATTTGTACAGACAGACAAAGGACAAAGAGCCACAGCTTGCCAGACATCAGTGCGTACTTATTCACGAACACTGTACAGTACTTATTCATGAAAGTTTATAGGTTTATTCAATGTTCTTCCAGGATTACAACATGACGCAAACCTGTTACTTGGTGTTAGTGTGGCCAAATGTGGACACCGTGGCCAACTCTGGACACTCTGATGCTGTTTCTGGTCTTTTACCGTAAATTTATAGTAATATTACATTTCATAAGCAGACGTAGATATTTAAATGAGGTCTGTTGGTGACTGGCGATCTAACTAATGTGTCTGGGTTTGGTCAAGCCTTTCGCATCGCTAAAACACGGGTGCTCACATTCATTTACAGACAGTAGAAGAAAATAATTTAAATATTATGGTAGAAATTATATTTGGTTTAAAAGAAGATACAGCTTCAATAATTTATGGCCTTTTTCTTACCTATTAGTGGGCGTAGTGATTTCGTGCGCCCGGGATCAAGTTCTAGAAATAGGTCCAGACTCTAAGTGCTTCAAATTTATTCAAAATTATTTCTACGCGTGTTAAATATACAAGACACAACATGTAATTAAGACAGCTTTGGTGTTGTTGGAAGGTGCATTTCTTCACCTTTGATGGAGCAGGGCTACATTACCCACCAGCATCCAGTCTTTATGCTAAGCTAGGTTGGCATGTACCCGGAGCTATCTTTGTACTGGGCGCACAGAGATGAAATCGATATCAATCCCCTCGTCTGCCTCTGGGTAAGACAGCAAATAAGTGTATTTCCCAAAACGTTAGCATGTTCCTTTAAATGAAAACAGTATAGTATAAATTATATTCACTGTTGATTGATTTTTGGTAGAAAGTGTCCATATTTGGCCATACTTGTGTTAATAACTAAATTTGACTGAATCAAACTAGAGCAGAGGCGAGCTATGAGCCTCCGTGCACCAATGACAGAGCGTAAGATGCTTCTAGATCAGGAACACTCACTGTTGGGCGTCTCCGCCGAGCAGGGAGTCGTAGGTGAACATGAAGCCCCCGTGGGGACAGAGCAGCAGACTGTTGCCTACACTCGACACCGGAGACGACTTAGTGGGCCTCCTAGAAGATGCAGGGCGACATGGAGCAGAGATGAGAGAAATCACATTTGTTTGGCCAATATTCAATCTTGCGAACCACGGTGTGTGATATCACTAGTCTTGACACATCCCCGCTAACACTCTTGACATCGTGTATGATCTCCTTGGCAATGTCACCCCTTTCCACCTGTTGAGTAAACGTACCTTATAAACTTTTTCCACTCGTCCACAAAGAACAGGGGGACTATGTAAAGGACATCGGTGCCCTGGAACGACAAAAGAAGCAAGCTTTCATGCTGTCACGTAAACTGCTTCCCAGAGGATGGACAGTATTGTTGCTTGGCTGAGTGGTACCTGAGGCCACTTGGTAAGAGTAGGCCTATTCTTCTCCTGGAAGAGGTTGAGCAGCTGGTTCTTCTGGTCCTGGGCCATCATTTTACTGACCGCCTCATTGTCCTTCTCCTCCTGCTCCAGCGTCTGGGGCAGACAGACACGCAGGGAGGAGGAGGTTAAGTATAGAACCGGTTATGCATATCTAGGTTTCATTTTAAAAGATGACATTCACTACTGTGGACACATTGGCTTATGTACTGGCTCACCGATACTTTTGCTTATGCTCTGTGGTCATGCTCTGACCAACTCAGTGGCATTTTCCTTTCCTATTTCCTATCCTTTTACAACCACTTGCACAACAGAAGGTTCCCAAACTTGTCTTACTTAGTACCAGTTGCAAAAAACAAAACTCCTAAGGTCTCAAATGAAAGTTACTGATTGATTGATCAATATAAACCGCTGACATGTTAGATATGACAATCGGAGCACAGTGTCTAGAGACATCTTGAGGGGTGTTGCTGTGCTCGCATGCTCTTTGTTGCAGCAATGTTCCACAGTTCCACACATACAAACAACAAGCCCATTACAACCACATGCTTTTATTGGACCAACTGGAGGTAACCTGCCTTGAACCTGGTCACAAGGTCCAACCTCTTCAGTCTACCGAGGTCTCTGTTTTAGTGTTCATCAGCATCCACTCACCAGGCACTGAGAACAAGGCTCTTGGTGTTGCGTAAACTCTGGGGCCTTGGGGAAGTAGGCCCTCAGCTTGGTCCACACCTCAGAGGATACTAGCCTCCGCTCAGCCTCCAGAATGCTCAGACCCCCTTGAAGCAGAACACACACACGTAAACGAAGCAGAACACACACACGTAAACGAAACAGAACACACACACATAAACGAAGCAGAAGACACACACATAAACGAAACAGAACACACACACGTAAACGAAACAGAACACACACACATAAACGAAGCAGAAGACACACACATAAACGAAACAGAACACACACACGTAAACGAAACAGAACACACACACATAAACGAAG
>OMKK01084285.1:0-12167 GCA_900302305.1 Polymixia japonica
GACTTCTCAAATGATCTAAGCTTCCAAGCTCGTAATGTTGCACATAGCTCAGTTAATGTAGCTGTTTCCAATTCTGTGTGGCCCTAAATGTAACTGATGCCCTGATGTTGTCTCAGTGGAGGTCACTGTAATTCAGGCACTGTTAAAGTTAGACACCTGCTATTAATGGCATAGAAGGCTGTCGACTGTGTGGGAATGCTGTTAGTTACTGTACTCTGTGTTACTTGGTTGGAAAAGAAAGATTCACAGCTAAACCCATTTATAGGTGGAGGTGAACAGACAGACAGATTGTAAAGCTGTTTGAAGTGATATTTTGATACTGCAGACACCATGTGCTGTAGCAACCCATTCCAAGGACAATAGGCTTTATAAAAACTAATAAGAATAGCAATGAAGTCAGTGAGGGCTTGGTGTTCACAGGGAGCGTCAGCGGATCAGAGAGTCACATATACAAGCAGGGCTATTATAGGATCTCTGGATCTCTGTAGAATACAGGCTCATTAGACTGCAGCCTTAATTACAGCTTATTAACCTCAGAGGAATTTCAAAGTCATTTAGAAGTACTATGTGAGCAGTGTTGAGAACCTTTTATTACAGGTTACGATAGAAATCTCTGTTGTATTCTGTGATGAATTTGTGATGAAGGTAGCATTATACAGAGCATATATCATATAGCATATATCAGAGATGCAGTATATGATATTTTCACATCTGTCAAGCAGGTTCAGGTTTTAGACACAAGAAGGAAACAGTGCTAGGAATTGTAGTATACCAGAGCTGGAGAAAAATCAACCTCAGTCCAATTCACTTGCTGTTTCTCCCTTAACGCCTGGCGACTCTGAAACCCCAGAATGTGTCCTATATTTGTAATATGTTAAGCAGATTACTACGAGGACTGTCACTACGCACACCTCCTCTCAGTCGCTGCAGGTAAACACCACCAAAAGGACATCAAATAAAACCGTATACGCTACTCTTCCACTGTTTTTAGCCGAGGGTGCTTCTTCTACGTTGTCTGCATGCTGTTCGTGGATAATCCACCATCTGGCTATTTCACTGAAAGCCATAGTATACTTGATCTTAAAAACTATTTAATTTGAAGACAGGCATTTAAAATCATTAATGCTTGAAGAATTTAGAGAAAAGCATGAAGACATGTATGAAGACATGATTCACAGTTGAAGCTCAGTCAGTAACCAAAACAGTTTTTGTTTTTGCGTTTCCAAGCAAAGTGGCTGCTGTTTGAGCTATTAGCGACTTGTTTTACAGTGTTTTCGGGTGGTTTCATGCAGATGAGATAGCCCTCATATATAAATGTTGCTAATACTGATGATGCATGCAGCTCACATGGCTACTGTAGATTTCACGCTCACTTCCTGTCCTTGTGTTTCCGCTGGCTCAGGTCCTTGCATTGTGTTTGTCTTATCCCTCATGTGGCTGATTCTCCTCCATCATCCCTACTCAGTCTTAGTACATAATAATGCTGTAATTCCTCTTAAAGTCTTAACATGAATCAAATAACACATTGGAAACCTTAACCCATACTTTGACTTACCATTGCTATGAGTTATTACAGGTAAGTAATATGGTTGTATTGCAGAATCACACAAATTCAAATTCAATCTTTATAGTCACGTGTAAAAAAAGTCGCTTTTAAAACGAATTAGCTAATTTATTGAACTTAAAATATACCTTGCCCAATGTATTTGTCAAAGATTGCTGCTCCTTCTTGTCTGTTTGAGGTGGGTTTGGTGACCTCTCAGGAATCTTCCTGTGAATAAGGACCCTGAGCCATTGAGTCAGTGTGCTTGCTAATAGTCCGTGTGCATCTTCTCCTCTCCAGTCTGGCTTGCCCACCAGGAAAGTCAGGAAGAAGGTCAAGGTAGACACTTCCAAGTTCATGACTCCTTACCTGGCTCACAGCCAGAAGATGCTGGACCAGTTCAGCCACGTAAGCAACATGTTTCAATCTTGTATCAGAGTCAGTACTTTACTCTTGTGCCCATTTCTTATGCTTTACATTGGTAATGTTCATGCTGATCATGTACTTATGATAACAGCACTATCACTGATCATTCTTGTGCATTTGTATACTTAAATGTTAAATGTAAGTATTTAAATGTTACGATATTCATACCTTGACATCATTTCATAACTCTTACCAACGTGCGCTCTCGCTGACAGAATAAGTACC
The DNA here is from genome assembly GCA_900302305.1 of Polymixia japonica. NCBI lineage: Eukaryota > Metazoa > Chordata > Actinopteri > Polymixiiformes > Polymixiidae > Polymixia > Polymixia japonica. The sequence continues at coordinate 2,195 of OMKK01084285.1, forward strand.
GTCATGCCTATGACATGTCCAGGGGGAAGCCCCCTTCCATCAGCACTGAGACCCCTGAGATGATCCGCATCAGGAAGGCCCAGGAGCAGCTCAGTGAGGTACTACTAAGGAGGACTGCAGTGCTACGAACCCCACATTAAATAACCTAAGAGTTCCAGAAGTAGAGATTTTAATAAAACGTCGCTAGTTGGAATTGCCAGACCTGCTCTGAAAACCTCGATGAGGAAAGGGAACAAGTATCACCTTCCCCTCTGTCAACAAGTTTGAAATCCCTTACCAATATAAAGAAAGGATTTAACAAATCCAAATAAATCTAAAAATGTATCCAAACTCGTGTTCCTGGTCTATTCTAGAAGGTTGAGAAGCGTCTGTTATTCTCACCACTAGGTGAAATACCGTATGGAAGGTAACAAGGCCCGTACGACCAGCCTGTACGACGGTGAGGCCAGAGAGATCGCCCACGTCAAGCGTGTCTCTGAGCTGATCAGCAAGGTAAGTGCTCTGAATTGAATATTCTAGCAGCTTACAATTATATGTATTCCTTTGAAAAATATTGTTGAATGTGTAGGTTGTTCACTGGTGCAAAGGTCATTCTTTGGTGGTTGGCCTGGTTAACTGTCTGTGCTCCTAATGGCCTCTAGGTTCTGTACAGACAGAAGTGGGATGAGACTAAGGACAGGTACCTTCTTCCTCCTGATGCTCCTGAGCTGGTTCTGGCTGTGAAGAATGCTGCTAACTACAGCAAGGTACGTACAGTCTGCTCCTTCTCCTGCATCCACACCCAGCCTCACATACAACAACTACTCAGACATGAGGACAACATCTCTGTGACTTACTCTAGGAAATAATATTTAAACAAATGTAATCATTAACGTTCTGCACGTATCACCTCTACTTTCTAGAAAGCCTTTAATCTTAGCTAATAATTCACGACGTTACTGTGTGTTCAGAAACTGTACACGGAGGCCTGGGATGAAGACAAGACCATGTACTACCCCTACAGCGACAGCCCTGAGCTGCGTAGGGTGGCCAAGGCTCAGGAGGTCCTCAGTGACGTAAGTAGGCCAACCTCGTCCTGCTCTCAACTGCAAGGAGTTAAACCAGATGCAGTCTAGCATTCAGTTCTAGTAACTATGCACGGTTATTATACGTTAAATGCAGTTATGTCACAGTCAGAGTCATTGTGTGATATTATTTCTTTGAGTGCGCCGAGATTTAATTTAATCCGACATGTGAGTCACCCTGTAAAATTAAGGTCAGACGAAAATGTTTTTGTGACTTGAAGCCAAATGGCGACTCTCCTAGAGGGCTGTGTGTCAGTCGTGAGTGTGCCACTTCACTTTTTAATACACTCCAGCAGTTCATTTCTCACATTGATTTTTCTGTCAGAGTGTCGCTCAGCGTCAGCCGCAGAGTGCATGTTCTCCTCCCTGTCTTTCTGCTTTCAAGGCCCTTTTCTACGTGCTGAGTCAGACGTATCATATGTAACCGTTTCCACCTACGCCGCTATTTTTAACAGGCAATTAAAATGTTCACCGTCGCCCCTCTTTCTCTCTCTCTCTCTGAACACAAATGCATTTAACATTTTGTGCTGATGCGGGGAATGTGCCGGTCCAATCAGACATGATCGGGGGGGAAGAGAGACGACGTTTCCATGTTAAGGGCTGAGCACGGAGGTCATCTATTGATCTCGACGAATTAACCGTCTCAGTGAATTCTGACCCTTGTCCCGCCCCTGCAGATCCACTACAAGAAGGGTCACGACCAGCGCAAGGCCAAGTACACCTCCCTGGCTGATCCCCCTGACGTGGAGCTGGCCAAGAGAGTATTCACTCAGCGCAGCGATGTGAGTGAACAACCTCACACCTGTTCTCACACACGTACAGATGCATGAAACTGATATAACCTAGGCACACTAGAGAAACAGACAGAAACGTGAGGGGCTCCTACCATAGCGTGAAGTAGCCAGGAAGCTGACCATGAACAGGGAGACACGCATGTCTAGACTTTAGACTGTCACTAGCCTTTAATGTACTTTACTGTGTCTCTTTCCAGTCCCCGCTAACAGAGCAAAAAGAGCACCAGCAAACTGAACCCCGCTCCCAGTAAGCTTTACTTGTGCAACATTAAACAGACAAAGACCCACTCTGGGATGGGAGGTACTGTTTGATATGAGTAAGATTCAGTGTGTGGGTAGTTCTGTGCCTTTGTTCTGCATTAGATTTAGTTTTACACTCCACCTGAGATGAAGTTCTAGTGGGAACATGCATACACTATTTTCCACGACCGCCTTTGAGTCCCACCAACCCCGGAAGACGGGTTGGGATAACAGACACCTAACAGACACCTTGGGATAACAGACACCCGTCAGACCGCCGCTCTGAGCCGGTAGGGAGAGGCCGGGCACCAACAACAGCTCTGTGTCCTCAAACAGATGCAGATAATCCTAATATGTCAGCTTCATCCATCCATGTTAGTGAATGGCCAGAGAAGCGTTGTTCTGTAATGTACGTACTGTATTATAACGTGTCTGTTGTCCCCCACAGCTGAAGTACAAGGAGGACTACAATAAGAATGTGAAGGGCCAGTGGTGTGAGACCCCCTACTTCGACGTGGCCATCGCCAGAATGGCTATGGACAACCTCAGCAATGTACGAACTCACTACCGTACACGCGAAGGGATGGACGACCGTGTTGTCACATTAAATCCCTGATCCTGTGTTGAACTGTCTCCCTCTTCTCGTTTCAGAGAAAATACACCCAAGATTATGAGGATAAGAAAGACCAAATTTATTTCATGCAAACAGACACTCCCGTTTACGACTCAAACAAGAAGGCCGGTACCGCTCTGAGCTCGGTGAGTAGACTCCCTGGAACCCCCCCGTCACGCGGCCCATACTGCACACGCTCATACAGTAGCATCAGTGTGCTTTAATAGATCCCATCTCACATGGAAGATATGATGGAGAGTTGACCTGCATCTCAGAACAGAGTGTGAGTCAACACGTTAAGTCCTCTGTGACGCAGACACTGAACCTGCACTGTGCCCACTCAATCACTGTAGGGTTCAGGGTTCTACGGGGGACATTCAGTTCTCTCTCACTATACTTATTCTTACTTTTTTTTTAAATGGATGCTTGATATTATTTTTGTATGCATGGAATGATGCATAGCTACGTCTGCTCTCTGTTATTGATATTCAGTACCTTGTCAGAATATGCACGCACATATTTTTTTTCAGTTCAGCTCAACACCGCCCACGCACATACACACAATGCAGTCATGCGTCACTCTAGAGATGTTTCTCATAAAGGGACAATGTCGTCCCATCGTGACTAACCGTGTCAATATGAAGGTATATGAATCAATGTACCTCATCAAAACACGTCATCCACACGTCGTCTCCTCCTCGTACTCACCTCCTGTTCTACATTTTTCTGTCTCTAGGTCAAATACAAGAAGGACTACGAGAAGACGAAAGCGCAGTCTGACTACAACACGCTCCCCGCCACAGAGAATCCGCTGCTCAGACAGCTCAGATATGCTGGCACCATCCTCAGTGATGTAGGTGTCTAAGGAGCACTATGTGGCGGGGTGCTGTTGGCCTGTATAGTCATATCACTGCTACTACAGTTACCAGTTCCATAGACAAACCTTCCCTTCCTTCCACTGTCAGTGTCACTGCTAAGTTCCATGAAATTTGAGATACACTCAAAGAAGTAGTAGTATTTACAGTGAAACTAAAGTGTAATATGTGGCAGATGTTATCTCTATTCCCATGCTACCTATGTAGACAATGGTTTTGTTTGCAAAATGTTGGCAATTACTCTTGGTAGACTGTTATTTGTGACTGATTGGGTTAAAATGAACAAGGTGGTGTCTGACATGATACAGACTGTCTGTCAAGAGGCCTTTATAACTGGATTGGCCTATTAGTAGTGTTAATGAAATGAACCAGGAGTCTCTTGCAGTGTCTGCATAATCATGTATACAATTGAGTTGATGCTTAAGGGAGATTTTAATGAGTTTAGTTACTAATCTCACTGATATTTTGTTAAAAATTAGTCAAAAAAATTAGTTCAAAGTTAAAGTTACTCAACATACCATATTGACTAGATTCTGTATTTGGGCAATATAATTCTTCAGACATTTATTTGAGTATTTCCTCATTTCTGATATAGTCATACCATTTATTTGCTTGTTTTACTGATTGCTGATTAATATCTGACTAAGTCTATTCATCATTTGCTTCTTCTCTCCTTTGCAGAAAGTGTACAAGGCCAACTATGAGAAATCCAGGGGATTCAGCATCAACTACTGTGACACGCCCAAGTTTCAGATGGACTCTGTCCTTAAACAATTCAATGATGTGAGTAAAGCCTGTTTACAGTCTGCAGAAACTTCAAAATGATCTTTGTTTTAGCACCAACCTGGTGTTCATCATTTTCTTTCTTTTTTTCTTTTTAAGAAATGTATATATATATTATCACCATTTGTTTTTGTCCTCCTAGGTACATTACAAAGATAAATATGACAGGGAGGTCAAGGGTCACTACATCGGCAGCTATGAAGATATGTACATGCTTCACTGCCAGAAAGTTGAGGAGTTTAAGAATGAGGTAAAGTCACTGGAAGCATTTGCTTTTTATCTATTTTTCAGCTCATTGATAATCTTGTCCTTTATTTACTCTTTGCATCCTCTGTTTTGTCTTTCAGCAAAATTATAAAGCTGAATATGAAGATATAAAGACAAGATGTTTCTTCCCTCAAACAATGACGCCTGAATATGAAGCTGACAAGAAGCTTCATCAGTGTAAAGATGTGCGTAGTCTTCATTAATAGGATTTACATTCAGCCCTTATTAACAGTCCTTCTTTTTGGTACAAACATTTTTGAATGCTGTGTTTTGCAGAAAGTATACCGGCAACATCCTGACAAGGTGAAATTTACACAAGTGACGGATTCACCCGTTCTTGTTCAAGCCAGCATCAACGCCAAACAGCTAAGTGACGTACGTATCTGCCTCATAGAACTATACATAGATACAAAAACGCCTTCAGATTGAAAGAGGTGTATCTCATAATACAATACAATACATTCAAATAAATCAATTTAATAAAAGTGCTTTTTAAATTAAAATATTCTTACTTATCTTCTTAAGTATGTTCATGGACCTTGTACATCTGTAAAATTAAAATTTCAACAGGGCACTCTGAACTCAAATGATTTTTACTGTGTTTAATAATGTAATACTGTTCTGATCAGCAAACGCTTACTGCTTAGAGACATGCTAGCTACGGACTTCCTTAAAATGTGCCCATCCATCCACATAGCCCAGCTGTCTTCATGTGGACACCATGGAAACTGGAGAGCCATCTCTCTGTAGTATAAATAGCACCATGCGTTCAGTTGGCCTAAAATAAACCCTGTGATCAGGGCTTGGGTGAGCAGGGAAAGTGGCAGTAATGAGACAGAGGCCCGGTTAGTCCTCCACTGCCCTCCAGTGACGGGAAAATGAAATAACTATTTCCACTGCGGTTTCACAATTGAGACCTAATGTGTAATGTTGACATAATGTTCTATGTTGAGTAATTCTGGCACAATCTCCTTGTCCTTTCTGCAGCTGAACTACAAGGCAAAGTATGAAGAGACAAAGTTCAAATGTTCCCTGCCCCCTGACTACCCCTCCTTCATCCAATCCAGAGTTAATGCTTACAACTTGAGTGACGTAAGTAATTAATTTGTATGTCCTACATTTAGAAAGAGTCTTTCCTTTTGACGATCAATGATATTGAAATGATTTGCTATTAACTTCCATTTAACATCAGTCTTTCAAGATTTAAATGTCCTGACTCTCTTGTTGCAGAACTGCTACAGGTATGACTGGGAGAAGGTCAAAGCCAAGCAGTTTGAGGTCAAGGGTGATACCATCGCCATCCTAGCTGCACGCGCTCACACAAACATTGCCAGTGATGTGAGTACACTACGATAAAAATAGTTATGGAAATCCTTTAGTACTCTGCCTGGAAAGCAGTTAGTGTGTCTGTATGTATTAAATACTTGAGGTACTTTTGCTCCCCTTTGCAGGTTAAATATAAGAAGGAGTATGAGAAAAACAAAGGTCATATGGTCGGAGCCCTCAGTATCAATGATGACCCCAAGATTCTGCACTCTGTTCACGTGGCCAAAATCCAAAGTGATGTAAGACTTAAGTTTTACCTTACGTTTTATACTATTGAATGAAACAGATATTTTCAATGTCCGTTCACTAGAGTTAGTCAGGCAGGGATCAGCAGTCTCCTCCTGTGTACCTCCACAGCGCGAATACAAGAAAGACTATGAAAAGGTGAAGACCAAGTACCACACCCCACTGGACATGATGTCAGTTACCCTGGCCAAGAAGTCCCAGGCCATCGCCAGCATGAGCGGCTACAGACACATCAGCAACCGCTACCTCCTCCCCCACGACAGCGTGCTGTTGGACCTGGCCAAGAAGGCTAACTCCATCCAGAGCGACGTAAGAACAGACATCCTGCACAAACCAAACAGTGTCTTACTGATCATCTTTTCTTTTTGGTTCGTTGTTGGTGAGATCTGAAGCTAGTGATATGAGATGAAATACACGTGTCTCCACCTCTTCTTTTCTCCTCATACCAGAATGAATACAAGTCTGAGTACAACGCCTACACCAAGGGAACTCCATGGATTCCCTTCGGTTCCATGGGAGTGGAAACCGCCAAGAGAGCTGCAGAGATCCTCAATGATGTACGTCCTCAATAGCATCCCTTCGATCTTCTCACACACAAAGATTTTTTTTTATAGATCACAGAATAATTCTTTTGCATCTCATGTCAATTCCCTTGTGTTTCCTACAGAAAAAGTACAAGCAGCACCCGGACACCATCCCTTTCACGGCTATCGATGACCACCCGATCATGATGCAGTGCAAACTCAACCAGCTTCAGAGGAGTGACGTGAGTCTCTCTACGTGCACTATTAATTATGTGATTTATTATAGACTGACACTTTGTCAGATCCCTGTGGAGATGACCGGTTTTTATGTACAGCACATTGAACTATTATTTAACCATCTCTGTCTGCTTCCTCTGTAGCTGTTCTACAAGAGAGGTCTAGAGGAGATCCACCAGAAGTACTCTCTGCCTCCTGACATCCCTGAGTTCCAACAAGCCAAGTGCAATGCCTACAACATCAGCAAGGTAGGTGAGCTAGATGAGCTGGTGTGTATGAGTTGCCATTTGTTCAGAAACAGCCCTTAGTTCTTAGTCACGAAGCACATTCTTTTACACTGAACATCAAAATGGTTTCAGTGCTTTAATTAATTTTTCCAATTCTAAATTTTCCAATTCTTTCAAAGGTCTGGTTAATGTGTTTAATGTAAAAATTACCATAATATTTAATTTCAGAACTACTACAAGCATGCCTGGGAGGAGCTGATTGCTAAAGGCTATGACTTGAAGCCTGATGCTATCTCCATCATCGCTGCAAAGGCCGCCAGACATGCAGCCAGTGACGTAAGTATTCTTTAACAGACTAAACCTACGTCTCTAAGAATCTTGCTCTTATATAATGATTACAATTCTATGAATGCCAGAGTACAAGAGATGTAATTTCTCCTTTCTGACTTGTAGGTCCAATACAAAAAAGCATATGAGAAGGCCAGGGGCCACCACGTTGGCTTCCGCAGCATCCAGGACGACCCCCTGCTGGTGAACTACATGCAAGTAGCCAAGATGCAGAGTGACAAGAACTACAAGAAGGACTACCACAAGGCCAAGCTGAAGTATCACACCCCAGTGGACATGATGAGTTTGACCCACGCCAAGCAGGCCTCTGCTGTGCAGACCTACGCTGGCTACAAGCAGCACCATCATCGTTACAGTCTTCTACCTGATGCCATGAACCTGGTGCTTGCTCGCAACATGAACTTCAACGCCAGTGATGTAAGTTTGAATTCTTCCTTTGCAGGGCTTTGTGTCATAATGTCGGTAAATATGTCTTTGCTGTCTTCGCTAAATTGTGGTGTTAGCTTGGCGGTGCCTTGTAGTTCACCGTTGGTGTCTTTTGTTTGCAGTGCAACTACAAGTCAGATTATGAGAGCTCAGTCAAGGGAACTGGCTGGGTCCCCATCGGCTCTCTGGATGTAGAGAAAGCCAAGGCAGCGGCGGCGGCCCTGGATGAGAGAAAGTACAGGCAGCACCCTTCCACCGTCAAGTTCACTAGCGTCACCGACTCCATGAACATGGAGCTGGCCAAGGCCAACGCCAAGATCCTCAACGCTGTGAGAAGCACAACAACATCACGTTTTATCTGACTGTGATGTAAACCTCTTTACTTCATCCATTTCTTAATAGCAATAAACCAAGGCTTGTTTTCATTGTGTTTTTGCAGAAAGACTACAAGGCCAGTGGAGAAAAGTTCATGCATACTTACCATCTCCCTGCTGATGTACCTGAACTAATGCAAGCCAAATACAATGCTGTCAACATCAGCCAGGTAAGTAGAGCACTGCACGCAGATACAGCTCCATATCCATATATTGCCATTTTTGTAACATACATTACATAATCTTTTTGTTTATTTAGAATTACTATACCTATGCCCACCGTCAAGATCTGCTCAAAGGACATCATGTGAAGGAAGACTCCATTCCCATTCTTGCTGCAAAGAGCTCCAGAGACATTGCCAGTGATGTAAGTTGGAAGTATGCTATGTATCAAGCAACTCAAATATTATTGCATTACAACATAATACTCATAACACATTATTTCTCATTTTTGTACAGTACAAGTACAAGCTGGCATATGAGAAGGCCAGGGGCCACCACGTTGGCTTCCGCAGCATCAAGGACGACCCCCTGCTGGTGCACTACATGCAAGTAGCCAAGATGCAGAGTGACAAGAACTACACGAAGGACTACCACAAGGCCAAGCTGAAGTATCACTCCCCAGTGGACATGATGAGTTTGACCCACGCCAAGCAGGCCTCTGCTGCTCAGACCTACACTGGATACAGGAAGATCCCACACAATTACTTCCTTCTCCCTGATAACTTGCACCTGGGGCGGTGTCGCAACATGATGGAGATTCAGAGTGATGTATGTTTTCAGCTGTCATTTGTATGTGTCATCATCCTATTATCTTATAATCCTCTGCCCTGTTCAGAAATCAGTAATTTCAGCATATATAGCCAACAAATACTTACAGTACATTGATAATTGTAAAGTTCATTACTAAAGGTGAGGTCAATACCTGTTCCCCTCTGCATATCCACAGAATGTCTACAAGTCAGAGTACAACAACATTTATAAAGGTTCAGGATGGGTTCCTATTGGCTCTGTGGATGTAGAGTTGGCCAAAGCTGCCAAAGCAGCCCTAGATGACAAGGGCTACCGTCAGCACCCTAGCACCTTTAAGTTCACCAGCAAGACTGACTCCATGGACATGACGCTGGCCATGGCCAACACAAAGCAGCTGGGCAAAGTAAGAACCTTATCTGTTTATAGACAACGCATTGTCTCTCAGTCTTTTGGTTGAGATTAGGTATAATATTTATGCTTGTTGATCCCGAACTTTACATACGAGAAGTTTATAAAATTCACTGTGCTTACAGTTCTTTTTTTCACTCTCTCTTTAGGCTGCATATAAAGCCTCTGGTGAGAAGTTCATGCATACCTACAATCTGCCTGCAGACAGTCCTGAGTTTCTCCAGGCTAAATTCAATGCCCAGACCATGAGCGAGGTATGAAAACAATACACTTTTTAAAGGGAGAGTTCGGTTTTTGGGGATTTGGTTCATTTTTCATACTTTCGCAGAGTCAGATGAACTCACAGATGCCATTTTTATGTCTCTGCGTGACGTTTGAAGTAATGGGTTAACTTAGCTCAGCGGTTAACTTAGTTCAATTGCTGGAAGTCTATGGGATCAAATAGCAGCTCCTATGTTTGCTACTTGA